>JAECUM010016632.1:0-61786 GCA_016617855.1 Megalonaias nervosa | reverse complement strand
GTCCATTTTGGATTAGAATCTTGTTCACTTGATTTTTTTTTTTTTTTTTCAATACATTTTGCACCCTGAACAGACATTGAATAAACTGTTAAAGATTTGTAACATTTCTGCCTTTACTTTTGTCCTTTTCAAGTCAACTGAATCCTGGTAAAAATGGGTAATGTTTAACATTGCAGGCAGCTCTGGTTCATATACACTTTCCTCCACAAAATTTAAAAACAAACCTTCCTTTGGATTGTACTCTTGTAATTTTTGCCAAAATCTGTTTTCATCCACTGAATGCTGATAATTTCTCAAAGAATTGACATCTTTTGGAATCTTTTTACTTGTCATGACATCAGATCTTTTTAAATACAAGATTTTGAGCTTTTTTGGGTGACGGCTTTCTTTTTCATGGGTAATTCCACAGATATCTTTGTGATATGTTAGCCAATTTCCCTTCCTTCTTCTTAGACGTAATGTCAGCAAGTGCATAAAGAAAAGCACCAACGTGATTGCATGATTCAGCTATTCTGAAAAATAAAGAAAAGGGTTTGTTTTAGAGCCTGTATGTTGCTGATTAGCAATTAATTTCAGCTGAAAACAATAGAGTAACCTTATATTACATTATGATAATAGGTCCTTTATAGTGGAATTTTGTGCAGACTGTCGGACTCCATAGATTTAATTATGGAGGTGTCACTTACTGGAACATTGTCAAAATCATACAGTTGTTTGTTAAGATTGTAACTTGCACATATTTTCTGCCTTAGTTATACGATAAGAAAATTTGCATGGATAGCAAAGACAGTGCTCACTGTAATCAAGATATATGCATTTAAAATAAATGCAAACGCTTACATATTTTGTTTGTTTTCATTCACATATTGTATGAATTTCACCAGTTTCAAAGCAGTTAGTAAATAAGGATTTTGCTGTGCCAAATTCCCCTTGATGTACCAACTCTTATTGTATATGTCACATTTCTATGTTTGTTTAAATTCTTAAGTTTTCTGTTATGATAATGATAGATAAGAAAAAGCAAACAATAATCTTACCCAATGGCCCAGTCACATTCGGCTGAATGGACATGACCAATAGCTTTGGAAAGGCACAAGCAAACAACATGGTGAGGATTGTGTTTAGAAGTAGATCCGGACATAGAGGGCATCACCTTACACGTCAAGAAACAACGTTCACTATCATCCTTAATTTGATGGTATGTAATAGAATATATATGCCTGACTTCTAAATGTACTTTGGACAGCAGCTGACCTTTTACAGTTCATTTTCAGAACTAAATAATTGTAAATGTCTGATTCATTAAAGCAGGTTTTGCAATTTAAGTCTGTTTCCCATGAGGTCAGGGTGTCTGGACGCAGGAGAAGATCACCAGCTCTAGTTGACAGCTTGTTCTTTTGATGTCAAGTAACTTGTTGCTTAACTTCAGATTTTATTTTGTCACCATCTGTAAGCTTCATTTTTGAGATTCTTTTCACTCTAGATATCAACTTGTATTTGCACTCTGTCACAAATTGATTATATTAGCATAAATAATGTTTTAACTGTTAAAAGTTTACATTATCAGTATCAATTTCACAGAGGTACTTTCATTGTCATTGGTAGTGCTTGTTTTGTTTTACTGCGCAGAAGTACGAAAATGTGTACCACCTCCAAAGGTACTAAGGGGGATAACAACTTTCAGTTAAGGCCTATAGCAAAGGCTTAAATGTTGCTGTCCGAGTTTTGGACATAAATTTTCTCATACACATAACTGAAATGGACAGATGGAAAAGAAAATGTCTGACTTTCACTCAACTGCAATAGATGAACTGATTGGATGAGAGGTCACTTTTATACATGTACTCACTGTGCCTGAAGTTTAACCTCAGGCAGCAGCAGAGGAGGTGAACAGACCACTTGTCTGAATTGTCATTTGTCGATAAGGTAAAAGCTTCCTACGAAAATAAAAATCTCAAGGTCGATAACGCTAAACCAAAACCTCTAACTGACCATGAGATTTCTTTAATTGGGTTAGCTTATCTCGTTACTTTATCTCCGACTCTTTGTTTTTATTTATGGTGTGTTTCGTTTACTCGCCAGGTCATTAAATTTTGGTCGTTCACCTCCTCTGCTGCTGTTAATTAAACAGCCAGTATAAATATTATCAATAATGATTGGAGAACCACACTCAACTAAATTAGCTCGAGAGCGACTAGAGGCAATTAAAAAATATTTACCTGTCCGTGATTCCGTCAAGCAACAACTACAAGCGCGTCAAGAATCTCAAGTTGAATTTGCAGAAGATGCAAAACAATTATTTAAACCTGTTACAGAAACCACTAAAGGTCTTCTTCCTGTGTTAGAAAAGACCGCTGAAGCAACTGGAAAAATAGCAGAAAGAAATAAGAAAACAAAGAAGATTTTACGAGAACTTCCAGCCGAAATAGCTGCCGCGTTACCACCGCCGAATGAAGAATATGATGATGAACAACTGATTGCAGAACAACCAATTGCAGAACAACCAGAATTAATAACAGCTAGAAGTAGAATTAGTTTTTTAAATAAGTTTTCCAAAACAGGAATTGAAAAAATTAAATCTGTTAAAGACATAGATGAATTAGCTGAACTAGCTGTTAATAGTTATTCAAAACGGAAGGGTTATCTAAAACCCGAATACGGTGGTGAACATATAAATGCTGAAAATTGGGAAAAGTGGTTATATCGTGTGTACATTGGTAAAAAAAAAAATTCAACGTAATGATAAAGAATGTTCTATCTATCTTGATAGTATAAACGAATATAAATCATCAAAATTACTTCCAGAGCAACAAATGGAAGTTGGAATGTTAAAACGAATGATTGATGAGGAACAAGCAAGGGTAACAGAACAAAGACGAGAAGAAGAAAAGAGAATGTTGGAACAAGAAAAAAACGGAGAAAAAAACAACAAGAGGAATATGAGAAAAGACAAGAGGAGTTAAAAATATGGCAAGAGAAGCAAGAAGCAGAACGCCAAAGAAAACTAGAAGAACTTAGAGGAAGATTATCTTTATCACCTGGGGATGAAGATTCATTCGGCGCAACTGGAAGCGGTTTTACTACTCAAGGAAGTGGTCTTATTACTTGCCCAAACAACGTCCTTGCCGATGTTGATCGACTAGAAATCCTCATTGGAGGAAAACGAGCTGGTAATAATTCCCCAGAAATAATTAATGAAGCAGCTGATATTTGTAAACGATTATTTACAGGTGGTATCATGGATATTAATGTGTATCGGTCTCTCATTAATGAAATCGCCGATGACTACCACAGTGACTAAGTATGTAATTAAATACAGTGACTATAATAAAATGATCATACATAATACTCAACGTGGACCTACTATGGTCAGGGTAATAAATTCACGATTACCAGTATACAAAACAACCTCTGGAGATGGACTAAGTGATATTGTTCAAGGTTTATTTAGAAGAATAGCCCCAAAAGCAATACCGATTGCAAAGCAATTGGGAATGAAAGCTATTGATGTTGTTCGTGAAAAGGCTATTGGTGCTGTTAGTGATGTTGCTAGTAAAGCATTCTCAGCAATCAAGGATATACTAGCACGATTAATACGACGAAAACCTCAGCCAGTAAAATTACCCAGCAAGTGATGCCCGCAAATGTTAGTAAAATAATAAATCAGGCTGCAAATCAAAAACTAGCAGAGTTGGCTGATGTACCACTATCAGAAAAAGAAAAAAATATAACCGCTAGTCTAATAGCAGGAAGTGGTCTTCGTGTTAGACGATAATAAATATAATAAAGATGTTCAAACGTATATATCTGATCCCGCATTTGATATGGACGCACCAGTACTCAAGGATGAGTCTGTGCGCGATTATCAATATTATTCTTATGATGCACGAATTTCAGATCAGCGTGGACGAATTTAACCTCAAGTTCAAGATACAAGCAGATATTTCTTACCTGCTGAGGCATTTATTGAAGCCGAAGGTAGAATTTTAGAAGCAGATGGTACTGGGGTTCCAGTTGAAGATCGACCCAGTTTTGTTAACAACGGTATTATGGCTTTATTTAAAAGCGCCACATATATGATTGATGGAAAAAATATTGAATCGTGTTTTGATAATGTTGATATTGCAACAACAATATTAGGTCTTGCAAGATACAGCGATGATTATTCAAGATCAGCTGGTCCTTCAGTGATGTTTGCTAAGGATACATCCAATCATCCTGATGACAAAAATGTAACATTAAATGCAGTTGGGGACACAGTTGTATCAATGAATGAAAATTTTAATTTAGGATTCGCAGCACGTCGAGGTATGTTAAATGATGAAGAGGGTTTTTCAAGCGTAATTCCATTATCGCACATATTTGAATTTTGTAGACATATTAAAAAGGTAATTTTTGGAGCCAAACATACTGTTGTACTTGTTAGAAAAGATAACGATAACGATGCAATATGGCGCCCTGCTGCTAATGCTGCATGTATAGTAAGATTAACAAAACTTTCTTTGTGGATGCCAGCAATGACTCCAACAATATCGGAAGAGAAGCGTTTACTGTCTTTTATGAGTCAAGGTGGTAAATCAATGTTATCATGGTTGACAATGACCACAGACAGCATTACAAGCGAAATTGTTGGTTTATTTACGTGGCAAATAGCATCACAGCAAGGTATTTCTGCGCCTAGACATATATTCGTAGCGTTCCAAGAAAATTCAAGAGAAAACACGCAGACGAGAAGTTCGATGATATTTGACATGCTAGCGGTTTCTGAAGTCTCTTTAAGAATAAATGGACATCAAGAACCAGCTGAGGATATTTTATTGAATTTTGATCAAAATCATGTAGCACGTGTATATCATCGATTAATGACATTCATGGGGCATGATCAAAATGTTGATACCGGTTTACAAATATCCCAGCGAGATTTTGTAACTTTATATCCAATCTATTACTTTTCGCTGGAACATTTAGATTTAACTAGACAATCTGTTGTAGATATATATTTTAGAGCTCGTGTAAGACGTTCACAGCCGAGAATTGCAGGTCCACCAGTTATTTCTGGGGGATACAGAGCAATCGCCATTATACTCAGCGATAAATCAATGTTACTTGAAGGTGTTGGTGGTCACATGAGAGTCGTTGCTGCTCCAGTAGAAAACATGTAATTAGATCACTTATAATATTATAATGTCATACAATCACGTTAGTGTCAGTCTGACTCCTCGTCAGATTAAAAAGCTACAATCAGCATCAAAAGATAACTCTGGAATAAAAATGTCGCTAAAAAAAAGAACAAATGAGTGGTGCAAATAAATTATTGTTGACCGAGCGTCAATTCAAGAAATTTAACGAAGCCAAAAATCAAATAAAGGCATAAGACTTAATCTTTCTGCGGGCGTCATCAAAGATATTGTTAAATCTGGCGGAATTTTTCAACTTCTTGCAGCTATACCAGCATTAATAGCCGCTGCAGCCCCAGCTGTTGCAAAAGCAGCTGCATTAGGCGCAGTTGGAACCGCTGCTGGAATGGCGTTAAAGAAAGCAACGGGTCAAGGAATAAAATCTTACAAAAAAAAAAAGGGAAGGGGTCTAAGATTGCTAGGAACTTATTTAAGATCGGGAAGAGGATTAAGACTACCAGGGACATATCTTTAACTCTGCCTATGTCTAATTTTGATTTACTTGATGCTGCTGAAAATTAAAAATAAAAAACTTTAGAGGGGTTTTATGCGTGATCAATTACCAAAACAACCAAACAATATTAAAACAGGTATTATTAATCTCCATAAAAACTCTGGTCGAGGCACTCATTGGGTTGCGTACGCGATTGATCCACGTGGAATTATTTATTTTGATTCATATGGACTAGCACCACCAAAAGAACTTTTAAAATATGTTAGTAACATGCAGAATATTCCAGTCCGGTATTCAACGCTACCAACACAAACATTAACGGATCCACCAATATGTGGTTGTGAAGTACTTGCTGTACTTGATGCTGTATCAAGATCAACAAAACCACCTCATAAAGCTGTACACAATTATACTACGTTGTCACATTTAAACAGATATCAATAGGTATAATGGTAGATATTTACGGAAGATCAGCTAAAACTAAAACCCAACAAATACCAGAAGATTTATTCAAGCGAGTAACAAAGCAGATCAACGACGAATTATCTGACATGCTCAATCTTGCCAATGTTAATCCAAACGAACTTGTTGTATTTCAAAACTGTGAAGGAAAATTGAAGACGAGTAATATCTCAGTCAATGATATTATTATTCGTAATCGATTATCGCGAGAAGGTCTTATTGCTGTATACGACAAAGATGGTAAACTTGTTCCTAGTGTTGTTAGTCCACCATCAATTCGAGATAGTATAAGTGAGCGGGTGTTAAAAGCCGGCGATATAATGAATGGCGCCATTAACATGAATAACAATAAAATTATTAATGTCAGAGAACCGGCGAATAATCTCGAAGCTGCAACGAAGAAATATGTAGACGATAAGGAAATTCCAGTAACAACTTTGTTAGCTACAATCAGTGATGGAATGACTGCATTTAGAACTGAATTTTTTAATCATGTACAACTATTTATGAATTTTTGCGAAACATAAACAGAACCATTAATGAATTTTTGGGAAGTCCACCAAATGTTGATATTAAGCTCGTTGATGTTAACACAAAACTCAATGATATTGTCAGTGGAATTCCTAATATTGTTCAAAAAAACTAATCTTGTTAAAATTTCACACGAACAAATTAACAATATAGTGTACACAGTAGCATTAGGATCGGCTACGTGGACACCACAAAATAACACTATCAAACATACAGCAGAAGTAACTGGTGTGTACAGGCTGTCTGTATTCGGTAAAGAAAAATTTAGAATATTTACTACATTTCCATGGCGTCATTCAATCGATGTTTTTTTCAGGAACTGTATCCATTATATTAAATAAAGATGTCGAAGAAGAATTTATACTGGAACCATCTGACAAAAAATTAACCTCGGTGTCTTACTGGTGGTGTCTGGAATTTGTAGCTGAAACTCCTCAATTAATTATCTAATTAAATGACAACGTCATTAGGTTTAATGAATCAAACCTCAATCGACGTTCAACATCACAGATACAATCAAATATGTAAGTATCAGATTGAACTAAAAAATATCATCGACGATTATACAGTAAAAGTAAAAAAAATGGCAGACGTGTGGTTGTCATTGATATAATTGTTTACTCAGTTTCTGCTATTATTGCTGGAACTGGATTATTAGTATCAACAATAACAATGACAGCGTCTGCAGTTGTAACAGTTTTCGTTTCAACTTCAACGACTATCACAGGCGTTCTCAGTATTATCGCTAAGAAGATATCTGCATGTACAAATGATAAATTACACGAGTATATAATGAAATTACATACAGTAACAACAGCTTATTCTAACTATCATCATATCTCTCGTCATACCTCAGCGATGGTAAAATATCTGATGAGTTTGCAACGATAACGAAAAACCTATGATGAAGTATTCCTTGACAATAACCAAGGCGAAAAAGTGAAAGATTGAATTCCCGATTTAAAATAATAACAATATAATAATAATGTCAACGTCAAATGAATTATTACAACAGATCGTCACTAATACAGCGCCGTCAAAAACTATGATGATATCATTAAGTTCGACCAATCGTGAGTTTAGCATTAACTTTCCAACTGCAATTCCAGCAAAAGAAATAGCATTAGCGCAATTACGAGTTTATTATGGTTGGCCAAATATTAGGTCAAAATCGTTTGGTGGACTACAACCGAATAATTCATTAGTATTTGCGAATGAGAATAAACCCGATGGAACTCCTGATTGGCAAGTAGTTAGTTTTCTAACGGGTAGTTATCAAATAGAACAGATCAATGATGAATTCCAACGCAGGATTAAATCCATTACAGGAAAAGAATCGAAGATTGCCATTACTGTTCACGAACCAACGCTGTCATCAGCCATTGAAATATTATCACCGGATTATGCCGTGGACATTTATCAGTCTTCGATTAGGTCAGTATTAGGATTGCCTGAAGTTGCATCAGTTTACACAGGCCCACCCGAACCAAAATGATCTGATTTCGTTACAGATAGTAAAATATTTATAAAACTTCCAGAATATCGAAAAGGTGGTAAATATCCATGGTTAACACCTCGTGGAAGAGGAGAAGGGTATATGGATAGACTTATAGATTCAACAACACAATCTTTTTTGGATATAACCGTAAGTAAAAAAAATGAAAGAGAACTTGTAACGACAGTTAATGTTGAAGAAATTAATAATGTTTTTAATCCAATTAAATCTGAATACGAACGTGTACTTAATAATCTACAAAATTTATTTTCCAACATCAATAAATATTACGATGATGATATAAAAAATCAGATAATTGAAACAATGCAACATTTGAATCAAGTTGTATCAGACATAGAATATGTAAATAAGGTTTTTGTTGATAGAGAGAAAAGATTAATGAATGCACCTGACAATAGTTATTTTAGAAGTTATAGAGTTAATGAAGACAATCCAACTCAGACTATACATAGTAGAAAATTATTTAAAACAGTATTTCTTAAATATTATAAAATAACAGAAGAACAATTACCAACATTTACAATTCCAGGATTTAATCATGAGGAAATGAAGAGATCAGTTAATAATCTTATTGATGAACATTTTAAAAGGATATGTGATTCATGGAGAAAATTAATCCCGCCACCAACCATTCTTAAATATAATAATGATCCACATGATGAAGGCCGTCATATTTCTCCTGGTATTGTTAATATAACATCGATGATCGCAGTCAATCTAGTATGTGGCATAATTGATGGCAGCTATCGAGTAGATCTTTCAAAGTCTAGCCAGGTCCAGCAAGGATATATATTATATTCATTTAGTCCTCAAGTTCCTCCTGGGTCGTTAATTGTATCTGAGCCAATTAACCCCGTTTATCTACGTGTGCATAATCCACTATTATCAAGGGTACATTTCAAACTTACTGACCAGGCTGGACACATTCTGGATTTAAGAAATGAGGAATCGAATATTAATCTGTATGTGAGATCGTAGAACATCTGAGTAAATTATAAAATAAAAAAAATAATCTGATTCTGAAAAGATAATATGGTGATTAAAGCAATTGCATGTGTATATTAGTGAGATAACTTCTGTCCTTTCTGTAGAGTAAATTAAGTAATCATCTCCCCCGTTGCTGCGTCAATTCATTAGACCACGGAGATAGTTTCTGTTTTCTTTCATCAAACGGTTAATTATCTAGCGATTTTTATTGTTCTCTGTAAGCAATTAGCTGTCACTGGAGCAGTAATTTGTAACAGAAAAGGATATTTATGCACCTTTTGACACTGATGACTTTAAATCACGTCGGCTTATACAAGTGTGTAATTACAAATTCAGGTTATTTTTAGCTAGTTGCATACATGTATTTTTAACCTAACAAACGAGAACTTATACAGAAATGTAATATTTTATGAAGTGTGTCTGGAGATGAATTAAATCTATGCTACAGTTTTACAATAATTATGATTTTTATTCAGTATATTAGTCGTACGTAATTTGCCAGCTTATAACCATGTAATTTATTAGATCTTTTAGGTAACAGGCTATATTGCATGTACTCTTCAGCTTCCGGACTTACTGTGTAGAATTATTATTTGTCTGGAGATGAATTAAATCTACGTTACAGTTTTACAATAATTATAATTTTTATTCAGTATATTGGTCGTACGTAATTTGCCAGTTTATTCAGTATTGGGTTAACTATATAATAATTTTAAAACGTATATTTGTATGAATCAGAAAGTGGTGCAGTGTTATAATGTTGGATTCTCGTACTCAAGGTCCGTGGTTTGATTCCCATGATCGACATATGTCAATGGAAGCAATTTTGATGCCATTTTCTAAGATAATTGGGGGTCCGGAGAAATCCTCGAAATCCACAACAGACAAAATACACTCTCCCACCATGTCAACACGTGGTGGGTGTACTTTTGCACTCCCTGGGGTTGATTATGGGGGGGAGAGTGTACAAAATCTGTTGGACGTAGATAAGGCCCCCGTTTGTTTGTGCCGTCCTTTAGGATAAGTTTATGTGTTGTGTTTGTGCCGTCTGTGCCGTCCAAATGATCTCAAGCCGATGAGACTGTCAGAGTTAAGAATAAATTGTGTAGCTGAACGAGTTACAGAACACTTCACAAACGCGATATGTGGCAATGGTTTAACGGATTTACAACGTAAAAAAATAAATACGTGGGCAGAAGTAGTTAAAGATACCAGAGCGTCTGTTAAAGATGTTGCTGAGCTGGGAAGGAAATTAAAATTTCCAATAACAGTGAAGACGTTAACCGGAGAGATTTTGTATAAATTGAAATATGAATCAAGAGGAGCTTCGATAGATATTATTTATCATAACGTACACGCATGGACTGTGGCAGTAACAATATTTCCATGAGACAGAACAGTTAAATTTTATAATGGTCATATATTTGATTTTATCAAATATATCAGTAAAAGTGACCCTGTATCTGTTTGGTTGTTTCAAAGTTCCGAAGATGTAAATTACGATCAGTTTGTATGGCCTGGTGGGGATATTTATCGTACAGAACCTCTTCATGGAGAAATGAAAAATCTTGCATTAAAATATGCTTCTGACGATGTCAAGGTTAGACAATTACTGAATAATTGTTTTACTGTTCCATCAGGTGCTGCTCACTTTGCTCAGGAGAAAAATTCGTGGAAACTGACACAATTGGAATTTCTTGAAGATGTCCAGAAAAGTTGTATTGAATATGGACACGGTGGATTATGGAATACTAAATACAATTATAACGACGTTATCTCGGTATGGTAGCGTGTTATCCTGGAAGTTTTCTTAGATATGGAGAGTGTTCTGAATACTTTAAGAGATTTGGACATCCATCACATGAGATGACCAGAGTTGCGATAAACGGACCCTTACCAGATTTTGACTTAACCGGATTCGCCTATATAGAGTCATTCGAGTTTATGGAAAATCTCCATCTGATTACTTATACTTGGTTTGGAAAACATTTTTCAGAAAAATGTTGGGTTCCAATAGTACTATTACGATATATGCTCGATAATAAAATATTGATATCATTAAAAGTAAATGAAGCGATTATATCGTATCGACCACAGAAACAAGTTTGGTTACCAGAACCGGATAGATTTAATATTGATGATGTCAGGAAAGAATTTCCTGATCTTAACGAAGATGATATTGTTAAAATTACTAATAATATATCTAAATGCAGGAAAGAAAGCGATGAGAAACTTGCAAAAGATCTTGGTAGAAAGATAATCGGTAAATTTACACAAGAGGATCATATGATCATAAACGACTCTGTACAAGATTAATTATGGACGATGCTGAACACGATTTTGTAATTGCTGATACAACGGAAAAAAACACATTTATAAGTCGAAGTAATGCTTATTTATCAGACAGAACCAAACTAGGTACAATTGTGAGCTATATTGATGACGATTCACCGCAGTTTACTCATTTAAGATCTTCGATGCTAGCGTACATTTTGATAAATCTATTGTTGATGATAAATAGATTTCCTCGTTATGCTGTCAGAGTTGCTACGGATTCATTTTATATAAATAAAAAATATGCGGATTTGTTAAAACAATTACATATTGACAATTATACATCAGAGGCAAATGGAGAATAAAACGAGAAAACATACTCAGTTATTCTGAATCTGCCGACATTGAAATTAAGTATACTACAAAAATAATCAAATATCAGAATTATCATCTGCACCATCTGTACATGATCCTGTAGCTAGACATAAGACTGTTTATCTTAATGGATGTGGTGGTTCAGGTAAAACAACTCGTGTGATTAAATTATTCTTGAACAACCATTCAGATATAATTGTTTTGACACCGACACATAAATTCGCCAGAGAAATAAAAGAACGAGGAGTAAAATCATGTACATATCATAGTTTCTTCAGATGGTGCGGAGACACATGGACTCTTGAGCGAATGGGTGAGAAATATATACCTAAATACATTATCTGGGACGAGATAGACACGGTACCGTTAGAAATATTAAAAATATTCCTTGAATGGTTATTGACTAAAAATACCGCTGTAATAATGTATGGTGATCATGGTCAACCACCACCTTTCGTCAGTCAATCTCCGCATGAATGGTTAAAATCATTTGTGGATTATTATGAAGAAATAACTGATGACCATAGAGCTATTGATGAACCGCTGAAAGAATTTAAAGATTAATCAGACTGTAGCCAGATAAAATACAATGTGAGATAATGTGCAAAGTAATTCCAGAAACTACTATGAATGATTTTTCGAATTTATGGAGACCTGCTGATTTAATAGTTGCGAGTAGAAAAATAGTTCGTGATGAACTGCAAGAGAAATTATTTCTCTTACATAAAGAAAAATTTTCAATTCTACCTGTACCATTGTGTTATCGCCCAGCAGATACTCGATGACAGAATATTGAAGTTGAAATTCCAGGAACAAATGAAAAATAAAATCTTGTATTGAATGATATTGTTTTGGTTGATGTTGATGTTGTTGAGAGTGCGTTGATCATGGATAAAACTCCATGGAAATTAGGATATACTATAACAATTCATTCGTCACAAGGACTAACTATTACTGATACAAATATCTGGATTGTCAATGATAGAATCGAATGGTCAAATTTGGTTTATCTCGTAGTATCTCGAGTCAGAAGAATATCTCAGCTGCACAGGGTTATTATGAATTTTACAGAAAATAATGATCAAACTGCTAGCAATGACGTAATAAGAAAAAAACTATTTGGTTATAAGCAATGTGATAAAAAAAATAATCGCGATTTTGATATTGATACTGAATTATGACACTGAAACAACAACAGAATAATCATTGTGTAAGTTGTAACTGTAATATGCTATGGAAATATTCGAGTAATAATCCAAGACAGTTCACTGTAGACAGAATTAATAGTGATCTTGGTCATACACGTGATAATGTCATATTGACATGTCTTGAATGTAATTGACGTAGGGGTGCAAGTTTACAAAAGTGAACGCGGTGGTAATTGTGTGTCTTCAGGAATTACTTGTAATTGTTCATGTACAAATCCACATTGAGGAGCAGTTGAATCTAGTCTATAGATTGCAGGTCTACCTGTGGATCTTACCACGCTAGAAATTTTATGTGTAGTCACACTCCAGATAGGATCAGTTGCTCTTTTTTTACCACCTTCAAGTTCACCAGGTTCATATAAATATCTTACAGTCACATTACCTAATACTGGTTGAGAGGAAGATTCACGTCATTGTATTGGTATATATTTCTTTGTAATTACATTAGCAGGCTTCATAGAAGATGCACGAGTAATTTCATTATTCAAAGCAGCTATCACACTTGGTAACCTTGCAACCGATTCACGAGATCTCTCCCCGGACTTAAAGTCAGTGGATATTTCCTTTGCATATTGATATCCAAATAACCACTCAGCAAGTGTTCGACTAAATCATTCAACGATTGCCTGATCACGATGAATTTCAGTGTGTCCTCGTCTGATTTTAACGTTATGTTTGTTCATCAACGATAATACCGCACCAAGAAATTCTTTACCAGGATCAACCTGTAATAGCTGTGGCCATTGCAAGGGTCCTCGTTGATAAATTTGTTCAAACGCAGATGCAACTTCAGTTGCTGTCTTTGTTGACAGTGGTTCTGCTTCTTTATATCTACTTGCAACATCAACGACAGTTAATGTGTATTTGTATGTGCATGATTGACGTCTACTGGTTTTAATAGTATCATGTGGTAAAAACAAAATATCTGCTTGATGAACTTCATTAGGAGTACTGACATCAAAATGTGCATACTGAATTTTTTTAGGTGGTGGTAGATAAATTTGCCATATTGCCTGTCATGCTAACCACGCTGCAGCAACAGCACGTGAGACTTTTGCTACTTCAGCAAGTTTACTAATCGCTGCTCTGCCTCTCCAATATCCTGTTGGACTATAATAAACTGATTCCATTATAATAGTTATATAATTAATTACCCAGCTCCTAGCATTATTTTACCTTTCATAGCAGTTTTTATTAGAAAACTAGCAAGTTTTTCTCTGAGAGATTTATCAGGTATAGAATTTAACGCATGAATCAATTTTACATCTGCAAGATGCTGTTGTTGTAAATCTTTACTTTTGTACGCAACATCATGAACATGACATGCTTGATCAATCTTATTTATTGGATACTCTCCGAGTCATGGTTGATCTTGATCATCAAGTCGGATATCAAGTTGAGTTCCAGGACCACAATAATTATATCCAGGAAGATGTTTCTCACCAGGGTATTTAGCCCATGGAGCTCCTGGTAATTTCCCTAATGAAGCAGCGATATCTCCACCTTTGACTGACAAGTCAAGAGGAATAAATTTATATTTTTTTGTTCCACACTTTACACATTTGCCTGTAATTGCACGTATTTCATTTTTTGTTATTATCGTTGTCAGTCCACTGGTATGGGTGGGTGCTCTGCATTTAACACAGTATAAACTCATTATTTATTATATGGATATAATTGACTTATCAGCGACACGAAAACAAGAACCAGTAAGGCACCATCCAGCACTACCAAATTCTATTAGAATGATAATAATAGGCCCTTCTGGATCTGGTAAGACACAATTATTACTTAATCTGATAATGCGATGGCTAAAGTGGAATAAATTATGTTTAGTAGCACCTTCTGTAGATGATCAACGATGTTATGAAGTACTTAAAGATTTTAATAATAATCAAAATTATTAGATGAAGACGGAAATGATATTATTTATTTTATCACCGATATTGATGAAGCTCCATCTGTAGATGACCTCGATGGATTTATTAATAACCTCATAGTATATGATGATGTGATGCTGGACAAACAATCAAATACAGCTCGGATATTTTTCAGAGGCAGACACAAAAATACTGACGTGATTTATGTTACTCAGCGATATACACAAATACCTAAAGTGATCAGAGACAACTGCAATATTTTAGTTGTGTTTAATGGAGTAGATAATTATACTTCACAAAATATTTATTATACTTGGTGTTCAAGGGATATGGACATGATTAAGTTTAAAAACTTCTTTTCAAAAGCACAAGCTGTTCTGTTCGGATTTATAACAATAAATCTACATGACCCAAGATCTAGGTATCGTATAGGTCTGGATAAAATCTTTGGTTAATTACTACAGCAGCAGAGGAGGTGAACGACCAAAATTGAATGACCCGGTGAGTAAACGAAACACACCATAAATAAAAACATAGAGTTGGAGATAAAGTAACGAGATAAGCTAACCCAATTAAAGAAATCTCATGGTCAGTTAGAGGTTTTGGTTTAGCGTTATCGACCTTGAGATTTTTATTTTCATTGGAAGCTTTACTTTTTAGACAAATGGCAATTCAGACAAGTGGTCTGTTCACCTCCTCTGCTGCTCAGGCATCCGTGTATATATGGCATCACTGTTTTCCAGGGTGTTCCCAGCTTTTTCTCCAGCCTTGGAAAAAAATTAGGTCAAGACCTTCATAAAAATAACCAAGTTAATACTTTCTATTCATTTTCTGTGCTGCAGACCAGTAATCCATGGACAGTGTCAAGGTTAACGTGATGATAATATGGACATGTTCCAGTGTTTCCAGCCATTACCAAGCATTTCAATGATTTTTCCATAGACTGTAAAATCTGAATCCATGAAACAAAATACAGCCTGGTCTAGATTTGGCAGGCCTGGGTTCTAGTGCACACCAAAAAAAAGAAAATTTTCTTCAGCCCTTTAAAGGAGTACTACTGCATAGTATGAAAAAATATATAATTCCATAGTAAGAAAAAATATAAAATTCCATGAAACTCAATAGGAGTGTTATCCTGGCTCCATAAAGTACCTGTCAGACATTTCGACCAGCTAAGTCAAACTTCCAAAAGCTAAGTCAAACTTCCAGATTTAAAAAATGGCAATATTGGCTTTGAGATTTGTAAATAAAGCACAGGAATATGTTTACATATTTGCACAACTTTTGCTGTTACCGTTGAAGCTTTTGATTCCATATATACATTAAGATTAACAAAGACGCACATCCCAGAAGAAATGTGTTTTGTGGAAAATCTGCCTGTACATAAGGAATTATTTTAATCAAGAAGACAGAGAACAAAGAAATAGAAGACTCAACAAAATATACAATGGAGCTAGATGTTTCTAACCTGTGTTGAAAATGGTTTAAAGTAAGTTGATACGAGAGAATGAGGGGCATCTCAAAACCATTATACAATGCTGAATTATTAATTCTCTAGAATCTATATGGTACCAATCTATATGGTACCATAATTTCCAGTCAATGCTTGCAGCAAATTTAAATCACAATGACATATTACATTAATGATGGAGGAATGGATATGCATTCAGTATAATGAATGTAGGTATCGCTACTAGAAATTAACGTGGAGAGTGAAGGTGTAAATATATACTTTCGGCCTTTTGACCTTTAATTGAGTGCATGACTGCAGTGCATGCTATGTACATAACCAAAAATATGTTTCTTGTGTCATTAATATTGCTTAAGTCAAAGAACTGTTGGTGTTAAAGGGCAATTCATTTGCTGGACTCAACATTTCTTTACTGTACATTGTGTGTTATCTTGGCCACTATGACAGCTGGATGAGAAACATATTGTTCACATCTTCAAAACCACTTCATTTATTGATGCCAAACTGTCAAGAAATGTTCAGATGTGACATGTTTTTGTTACTGTTGTTTTGCATGCCTCAGTAGCAACTAAGCATCTTTGACATCAGCCAGGTGGAATTTACTTATTTGAATATTTTTAAAATCTTTGACATCAGCCAGGTGGAAACTTATTTGAATATTTTTAAAATCTTTGACATCAGCCAGGTGGAAACTCATTTGAATATTTTTAAAATCTTTAATGGCAATTAGAGTCAAACTTTAGAAATAAAGAAATATCTTGTACCTGTTTGTATGGAGAACAAAATACTGTCAGCTAAGTGACAAACCAGTTATTTTGGCTGAGAGGAGTGGGGACCTTGGATTTATTTTCAAACCAGAAATATTTTTTTTTATGTTACTGTAGTTCTTGATAGCTAATTCATTTCAGTTAATGTAACTGGATATAATATGTTCTTTTTCCACAGATTAGAGTGAGATTCTTTTAAAAAACTAGCTGAAGGCTGGAAATTTATAGTTTTATTGTTAAAATTTCCCCTCCCCACCCCCAGGAAACTAAACAGGCAGTCCTGGAGTTAAATGCAAAAAGGAGAAAAACTCTAAACCAAGTTGAACCTTACTATGTTTTTTACTGTTATTTCAGTCTAAGCCGATTGTGCCATACTTGCTTCTTCAGAAGTATATTTCGTTTACCCCTTGATAATTCTGTTTTGGAAAGGAGTCGAGAGTGATGAGCTCTTGAAAAATATTGTTTATAATATCATGCCATTATGTTATCAGTATATGGGATTTACTTCCTTCGTCTATATCTGTGGATCTATCTCTGAATCTGTTTCTTGTTTTATGATAAAACTCCTCTAAAGTTTCATTTACATGTATTAACATTAAACTTGCACTGTGTGAATTTGGGATGAGTATGTTAGTGTACCATATAAGTAAACAACTAATAATAATAATAATAATAAAAGTAATAATAATAGCAATAATAATGTGGAGTTCATACAGTGCCTAGCCTTTAGAAGCACTTTACAGTATTATAGAACACGTAAAAACATATACAACAATAGTACAGAAACAAACACCATGAAATTACAAAACAAAAACATGCCAACAATAATTATGGAAGTTAACATCATTAAGTCTTTACTTCTGTTCTTAAAGTCAAAACAGGTGAGCTTTAAGACCACTCTTGAATGAAGACACTGTCCTTGTGTCCAAGGTCTATGGACAATTTGTTCCAGACAAAGGGCGCATCCTTTTATTTTTTATTTAGAGAGGAGAGAGAAATGTTACATCGTACACTTTCAATCCTTAACACTTTGAGATGACCTCCATAATCCCATTACACATCAAACTACTTGCATTATCCACTGCTCTAAAACTGATATTAAAACTGCTATTCTTAAAGGAGAGCACATTACAATGTATGAAAAATATTTCATAACATTTGCGACGCCATTACATAGTTTTTTTATTATCACATAAATTAATGTGAAAGCATCAACATTCACTCTCATGCCTATTTTGATTTGTCAAGTGATCATATTAGCATAGTCAAGCTCTAATTTTAGACGAGGAAACCCCTACATACGCCAAAGTTTGGCCAGCTTTAAATGCGATTTTCAGCCTTATTAGATTGAACATGAGCTTAATTTCAAAATTTGTGACATTTTGAATCAAACAGAAAATGAAAGCAAAGTTTATTTTTTTGAAAGTTTATGCAGTAGAGCCCCTTTAAAAAATAAAGTTCTGATGCCCACCACTATCACAACCACAATAATAACAAGAGCAACACAGGTTCTGATAGACCTGCATGGCCATAGGTCAAAGAAGTTCTTATTGCTTTTTTTAACATGCATCCAACAAATTGGATATTATCCATCTATCTGCACATCCATCTGTCTGTCTGCAATTTTGTTTCTAACTTCAGTTACCCACCATCTACTGTTACCAAACTTTGCAAGGAAAATTCTTTCCAAATAATAACTGAGCTGCATACCATATGCCTAGACCAAACCTTGTAATTGGATCGCATTTTTTATATAAAGTCAACAAATAATGATTTTTGGAGTAAAAAAGCCAAAGGTTAGGGTCACAGTTACTCTGAGAAGAAAAGCAATGGTTTCTGCACTATATCTTAGGTGTGTTATCAATTACATTACCAGTCTTTGCAGATGGTTTAGATTGAAAAAAGGAAGTTTTTGTTGTTTTGGGTTTAACATCATTTCTCAGCACAAATTAGGTTATATCAGCCAGCATAGCTGGTGGAGGAAGAACCTGGGAAAACTCTGGTAAGAACCACCAACCCACAGGAAGGTGCTGGCAAGTTTTCTCACATACCCACATTGATTATGCCTGAGACTCGAGCCCACACGACAGAGTTGAGATGTCAGTAATTGGTAAAGGCGAGGGTTTTAGACCATTGGACTAGCTTGGGCCCAGAAACCAGGAAGACACATGTTCGTTTGTGGGTAAATGTTCATGGTCACAGAGATTAAAGTAAGGAAAAGCTATTCCACAATCATAGCAAGTCCTGTGCTGCATACTATGAACGAACATTGTAGATGGCTTGTATTTGAGACATTTTAGGCACCAATTAATTTTGGGCTTCAAGGGTCAAAGTGTAGTGTTGGAGGGACTCCAAGGGGACAAACAGTTTTTGCAAAGTAAGTTAAGTCCTATGCCACAGACCATGACAAAACTTTTTGGAGTTATTGCATTTGAGATAAGAAAGGCATCTATCATATTTGGGGTCAAAGATCAAGGTCAGTGATACTGAAAAAAAAAAGTTTCTGCAAAATAATTTTAACCTTGAGCAAATGGTTTTTCAGTCAGGAGAACCAGTTATAAAAAGAGTTCAAACCATTACATAACTGAATTTTCTGTTTGAATCAAGACAGTGACCTTTTGAAACATTCCTCAGTATAAGGTTCACTCTCTTGTTACATATGCGGTTTTGTAAAGATAGGGGACTGTATAAGGAATTCTAATTTGAAATTAGCATTGAATAAAACTATTAGTGTAATTAAATTTAATACCTGTTGTACGAAACCTAAGCTTTTAATATCCTCCGATTTACTGCAAATCCCCAAAATTTTCATGAAGATAAAATTTAGACGAACAATTCATTCTCTGCCAGATTGTATTATTTTCTGACATTAACTTGCTATTTAATGCAAGGATTTTGTAGATAGAGCACAAGTTTTCTTTTTGCTGCCCTGGCAGTTTTATGATTTGGGGAGACCTTCAAATTAGGCAACCACTTGATGTGTCTTCTTTGATTAGATTGCAATTTCTGATCCATTTGCTTTGTATGTAATCCCAGTATTTGGAGCTCAGCTAGCATGTGATCATAATCAATAGTAACTGCATTTTCTAAGAAGTTGTGCCTTACAAGAGGATACAGTGATATCTTCTTAAGTCTTAGAAAGCATGGTTGGGAAATTGCATGCTGAATCCAATCAGTATGATGACTTAGGGGATGATTAATTGCTTGTATTGATGAGCCTATGGAGACTTCAAATGGCTTGTATACAAAGTAAATAATACCTTGTTTGACCTACAAAATTAAATGGGGGAAAAACCTTGAAGATTAAATTTGGATTCCATTTTCGAAAGGATCATTGGGACATTGACTCTTCTTTCTTAAAATTTTATAATTGCCACCACTCGCTCCCGATATTGTGACAGTGCTGATGATGAGCATGAGTGAAATGTATTCCAGATCTGCCATTGCCTAATGTGATGACAGATCCGGGTCTGTGCAGTTTGCAGTTGGACCAGACTTATAGGTGATATACGGTACATTTGGTACCACCTTGATCATCAAGAAATGACTCTTTGATTCTGTCTCTAAAATGCAAAAATTCAGTCCAGATAAGGAGAAAAACTGGAAGCCTTCTTGAAGCTTGTAAGATTTTCCCACTTTTTTGTGTATTTATTTTTAAGGAAATTCTCCCTGAAAGAAGACAAAAAAAATACCTCCCCAAATAGTTCTGTCAGAGTTATTGCAGTGCCATAAATCAAACATTTTTCCTAAACGTTTGTGTGTCTTTTGATTGAAAAATAAATGGTATCTCATTTCAGCATTCTCAGATGGCCATGAAAAAGTATCTCAAGGATAGAAATCTATTTCATTGTTTAGTAATGTATTTGTTTCATTTTTTTCACAAGGTTTAAAGACAAATTTCCTCTCCAGTAAAACCCAAAGAAATAGGTGTTATGTTGTATACTCCAGCCATATGGTAAGCAGATTATGCTGTGATGTCCATCCATACAGCTGTTTCCAAATTCATTTCCACACAGTAACTCAAGCTGTACATCATCAACAATTGCCAAACTTGGTGGATGACTTTCACTGGGACCAAGGAAAAACCCTATTGATATTGGTATCAGAAGCTTAAAGGTCACTGTGTCTGAAAGAAGGAAAACGGTTTCCACACAATAACTTGAGTTTTCCAACATCTAAAGTTAGCCAAACCTTGTAGATGGGATGGCTTGTATTTGGGGCAAGGAAGAACTCTATCTCGCATTGCTGTCTTAATTGTTATAAACAACATGTGCACTAAACAGCTAGGTTTAAATCCAATCTTATATTACAGATAAAAGTTTCACATTAATATCAGTCTTGGATTTCACATTTCACACAGTGTATATGTATATGCTTATCCTCAAATGCAAATGCTTTGTCTTTGTTAGGTTTTGTTTCTTATCCTCTAAAAAGGTTGACTTGATTACTCTCTCAAAACTAAATTTAGGTATAATATCAATTTCACAAAGGCCATAAAAATGGCCCCTTTTGTGTCAAGGTTTATGATACTACTCTGGGTATCGCTTCTGGTTCAGTAGGGCCACAACACCGGTTTGAAAAACTGGCTGTTAAAGTCACATGAATATGTGTATCTGCAAAAATATTGTTTGGCTTGGTGGTTTTTACAGGTCTGGAGATAAATTTGTATCTGGCAGGATGATTATAGAGCTGTCAAGTTAAATAGCAAAAAGACTTGGCATCAGTAGTATTGACTTTCTGCACTGTATGCAGGATGGGAAAGTTATTATCATTGTTTTGCAATAGGAAATAATTTCAGTGCTGTTCTTTGTCACTGGCTGATCCAAAGGGCATTTGAGAAAGTTCAGTCACCACCTCTTCTTAGTTAAAATAATGCACTCTTCAGCGCAAAGCAGAGAAAAGTGGTCATTTTAGGAAAAAAACAAATCATGCGCCCCTTATCAGGATCAAACCTCTTTAAAACAAAACCAGGGACCACCCATTCATTGTTTGCAACTTATCTGCCCATAAAGCTAAGTGACTTTGTGCCGTTGTCCATTGGGCATTTAAAATCAGTTTACAATTGCTATTTATAAATTCTCAAAGACCACTCGATGTATTTTGACCAAATTTGACCGAAAGTATCATGGCATTAGAATCTTTCAGATTTATTCAAAAAAATAGGAAACCTTTTACATGACTTCCCAAAAACCATTCAGCAGAACTTGACTTGGGTTAAATTTTGTTTTTATGTTCATTTCTCAGGCACTGTTCATGCTACATTGGTGACATTAAAGATGATATGCATCTTTATTAGTACATGTATCACATCCTTGTAATTAAAGTATCTATCTCATCATTGCCAATATTTCAGCTTTTACTGGCATTTGGTTTAGTTTCTGCATTTAGTGTGTGACCATACAAGTTTTTGGCATGCGGTATTGTTATGTATTTTTAAAAGTTTGTATTGGGTGCTTGACCTTTAACCATAATTGTGGTGATGGTTTGGTCTGCCTAATTTGTCTTGTTTTAAAGATGTCTTTCTTGAATTTCCATTTCAAAGATCCACATCCTGGGCATTTCATTGTGTCTTATTTCAAGTGAAATTAGTATATACAGGATGAGGTAAACAGAATTATTAATTCCTGTTTAAAGTTCAGTCTCTGGAATTATTTACTGATATGTTCAGATATAATATGAGACGAATCATTTGTTTCAATTATTTGTTGGAAATTACAAAGTGCTCATTGACTTATGGACTAAAACACTACTTTTGGATTATTGTGAATTCATTCAAAGACATTCTGGAATTTATCATTGTGATACATCAAGCCTATTGGTATATCGGCACATTCAAGACTTTTGGTACATCAGCACATTCAGTATTGGAATTCATTTGGAACATTCTAACCTTTTGGACTTACGATAGAACATTTAGGATTATTTGGGATTTAGTTCACAATACTGTAAGTTCCTCTTAAATTCTAACTTTGTAAAGTAAAAATAATAAATTATTTGTTAATTTTAATAAACTTGTTGGTTTTGCTTCTTTCTTTTACATGGTTTAAGACCATACAGTCATAACTGTATGGATATTATCCTGCTTAAAATTCCTGGAGGGAATGCATCGTGATAAATACTACACCATTGTTGCAGAAAAGGATCATTGACTTTGTTGAAATTTTGTGATCATTTGTGGGGTGCTATTCATGAAAAGTCACTGTGACTTAATTATATGCTTTACTAACTTAGGTTAAGTATTTATGTTGAATTCATTACCTTATAGATTCTTCACTGCTACTATAAATATCCCCTAGCCTGATCTGAGACCCTTCCTGAAACTATGAATAAACATGTTTATTCAATGGTAAATTGTCCATATTAATGACTAAATATTGTATATTCTGATAGATTACCCTTAATAGGTTCACTCTTTATGATACATGGTAATGAGTACAGAAATCAGATTAGGGAACTACGTGCATTTCATGTAGGGCCTCAGCTGTAGTGGCTAATCAAGTAATTATTGATACATAAATTTTACTTGTACTACTACTGACTGTCACTCCAAGACTACTCAAAGCCTGTGACTGTTTTTTCACCCAGTAAAATGATAATCATAACTTCCACATCAGATTTCAAGAAACATGATTTTAAAACAATACAAAACAACGAAATAGGGTTTCCACCTGAAGAGCTCCAAAGTACAGAACAGGTATACGGGCAGTGCTGATTACCCATTAAGCACTCTAAGCATGTGCTTAGGGCACCAGATCAATAGGGGCACCAGAAAAACATTCAGATTAATTGTATATGATAAAATTGAATGAATTATATTGACCATTTCGATCTGCATGTATTGAGTTGTTTGATTTGGAATAATGGCAACGCTGGTAATTTCATACCTTTATAGCTTTTAGTATTATATTCTTGAGTACTTATAAGGGGTGGGGGGACAACAATATTTTCAGTGCTTTGGGCCCTGGAAGGCCTCAATCCTGCACTGTATGTGTACCCTTAAGAAATTTACATAATATAGCACTACAATTTATTATTCAGCATGGAACATTACATTGAATACATAACAGGTGGCATTCATGGAAATGTGTGACTGCAGAGGTCATTAGCTGAATTATTTATCTTCATGCCTGGGAAATTATTATGCATCACGTCAATCATGTAGTCTGTTAAACATTAATATTTGCCCATACCACTGTGGTCTCCTGTGTCAGAACCATTATTTAATGAGAAAAAAACCCCAGTTGTATGGCACGTATCACTGAATAGAAACTACAAGAGCAAGGTCACACATAAGAATAAGTGGGCATGAAGATACCCAATCAAACTATCAACCTCTGCATGTGTATATTTTCCTGGATCCTTGATTACAAAGCATAGGCTGGTTGACTCCACCCTATGTTTGGGGCAGCAAAATTGTGACTTTTCAATAGGTAGTTGAGTGATGTCATCCATTTGTGGAGTGATGTCAGATGTTCAGAATAATATTTGTTCTAGCAGCATATATGATCAAATTATCCTCAGTCTTTTCTATCAAGTCAAGAAAGAAACTTAGATGTACTTCACTGCCATTGAGATCTTCATTCGGAACTACTTTTGTCACAATCATGATACAATATGGCAGTTGAAAGAGACAAAGTCACATGGTTAATCTCTGTCACAAGATGGGGTGTACTCTTCCAGAGGGGAATTACTAAACACATCAAATTTGTCTTCCTGCAACTATATACAGGGCTATTTCTTGACTCAACAGAAATGCCATAGGAATGTTCCAACAGCAGTACCATGTATACTCGCTTATAAGATGAGTCCAACTGCAGACTGCACAGACCCAGATCTGCTGTCGCATAATGCACTGGCAGATCTGGGTCAAAACAGTTAGCTAGGAGTATTCATTAGAACAACAACACAGACCCTGATCTGCAGGCACATTATGTTATGGCAGATCAGTATCTTTGTTGCTTGCAGTTTGACTTGACTTATAAGCGAGTAAATATGATATACTTTTTTCATGATTCATGTTAACTGAGCTTATTCTGTTGATGCTGATTCCAATGGCCTTATCAAAACGTAACAAGTGTAACAGTGTCTTGCTGGACAAATTGTTCAGCCAACCTCTGGAGATCTTTTTCAGAAAAAATGTTCCAAATTGCTTCCAGTTGACCTCCATCATAGCCAAATGTAAGTCTGTCTGTCTATAGGGAAACATAATGTATTGATTTTATGTGTGCTTAAGTTTAAATATGGCCAGAACTAGTCATTAAGTCTCACAGGGCCAGGCTAGTCATTAGGAGAAGACATTAGCTTGGACTCTACACTTATTTTGTTATTTGCGCTTAAATAATAGCATAGACCAAGATCTTCTGTTGCATAATGCACTAGGTAACAGGATCGATACTGTTCATTTTTTAAAATTTTTTATTTGGGTCTATATTATTAAACGTCAGTAAGCCCTGATGATACATCTTCACTAACCAAGGTTCTGATATTTTAACCCTATCTACACCTTGGCATATGGAGCAGATATTTCTGTACTTTGGGTCTGCGAATTTCATTGGATGAGGCAGCAAGCCACCACATCTGATCAAAATTAAGTTGTTCAAATTTGAACACTGTTCCTACATGATTGAGACAGGGGGAGCACACAACTTGAGTGGACTCATAAATAAGCAATTTTCCACTGCTGGTCCATGTTTGTAAAAATACCTATGACTCAAATAAACATGTAATGACTTCTCTCCGGTACTTAGTCATACTTTACAAAGTATCCTTTGAAGTCAAGTGCCTGTACCATTTTCAGCCGATGTACAATGCACCACTGTTACACACTTGGTTAGTTGGCATTACATACTAAAATGGAGGCAACTCATGAAATCCAGTAGATGTCGCTAGGACAAAGCACTAAAATAAAAGTTCGATCCGCCAAGGTGTCGATAGGGTTAGCACATATTGGAACCTTGGCTAGCAAAGATGCTAATGATACTGCCAGCATGTTATGTGACAGCATATCTGGGGTCTGAACTGTTAAACAAATATATTGCTATTGCTAGCATGTTATGTGACACGTAGAGGATCTCAAATGGGTAACGATTTAATATTGAATTTATGAAATAAGTTGAATAATGCACAGCTTTTGCGAGCCTTGGCTCGCAAAAGCTGGACATTATTTAACGAGTTTCATAAATTTAATATTAAATCAGTACTCATTTGAGATTCTTTTTATCACATAGTTTTATTTCAGTAGAAATTATTTAGATAGAAAGAAGAACGAATAATTCGTTCATTCTGACAGACGATGTACCTTTCATTTGTTGCGCATAAAAAATAGACCCAAACAAAGTTGAAATAGTAAAAGTATATTATACTTTTTTGATAACTATAAATGAAAGAATAAGCATCCATCCGAATAAACAGAATATTTTACAAGAGCCAAAACATTTGTCAACACAAATTGCCCAATGCGTGTGATGTCACGTTTGATATGGTGCACAGTACCGGTTTAAGTTGGCCTACACAAGATAGTGATATGTTATGTTGAAATTCTACGTCACAACTAAGCATTACATTGTTGCAATATTTTTGTGAAAAGAAGATTACTGGATGCAGAAATACACATATTTACTGTAATGTATTTGTGACTGGATATTTGCAGTATATGATTTGGAACATTAGGTAGTACAGAAGACGTAAACAAATCTCATTTTGAGTCAGACTTGCATCACATATTTACCATGTAAATATGCTGTGGTTGGATAAAGTTGTGTCAGTTTGGGAGACCAGTTTATGCCTACATTCTTTTGTGAACAAAGGTGAGTTGATTTACTTCAGTAAGTTCACATTTAAACCAAGCTTGTATATAGGGTGGATTCTATGGTACAGATATACCACCAATCCATCCCCACCCCGACCCTCATTATCATCAAAGCAATACCGGTAGTTTTACTTGTTGTTCTTGTCTTCGGGGTTTTGCCATTTTTCATGTTATAATACATTATACATGACATAACAAAGCCTTGTGGGGGTAAATTGGTAATATTGAAACAGATGAGACCATTTTTCCCCAGTTCCCTTTTCTGAGTTGAATCAAAAAATGGCGGCCAAAAATGTTCAATGAAAACAAAAAATTCCAGAAGGTGGGGTTAAAAAAGTTTTCCCACAATCGCAGTCGATCAGTGAAGAGAATACTGCACAATAATTTCATTGGCTTATTTGGACTAATCAGAATCACACATAGTGGTATGTTCACACGTATAATATCAAAAATATTAAACTGCACACACTATAGGCAAAGTGTACCAACTATGTGATAAATTTGGGTCTGTACTAAAGAATATATATAGCCCTCATGATACTTGCTGCTGCAGTATTCTGTACTGTCAAACATCATTGGGGCCTCACACATCTGATGACACTGGGAACATGTTATATGACAAAGTTGGATCTGTACTCTTAAACATCATAAGCTGTTTTGTGATGACCGATTTGGGTTTCTGCTGTTAAACATCATAGCCGTCTTGATTCTTCCAGCATGTTATCAGTATGATTCAAATCAGATCTCTACAGCTGCATGGAGATCTGACAAATACTTGATAAAAGTTTATGTTTTGGTGACCTTTGGAAGTCCAATCCACTTATTTTTAGTATCCTATCAGATAAAGCATTGCAGATTTGCCTTAGGGACAGTGCTGTTGGGAACAATATGATCTGATTGACATGTGACACTTTAAGAAATTTGAAGTTGTGATTTAATTGGTGAACCACAAGGTCAGCAGTACATTATGTCTATTTGGTGTCCATCAGATGTCTTTGATTGTAGAGATTTGATTTTAATCAGATTGGCATGTTGTTGACCTGATTGGGTCTTTACTGCAAAACATCATAGTTCCTGATGATACTGCCAGCATATTATATGATGAACAATAGAAGACGATGATATTACAGTGTATGAGCATGTTAATAATTTGTGACCACAGATTTGAGTCTGTACTGTTAAACAATAGATGATGATATTTCAGGCAGTAGATGATGATGATGATGATGATGTTAGATGCATGTTATGTGACAACAGATTTGGATCTGTACTGTTAAACAATAGAAGGCAATGATATTACAGGCATGTTATGTGACAACAGATTTGGATCTGTACTGTTAAACCATAGAAGATGATATTACAGGCATGTCATGTGGCAGCAGATTTGGATCTGTACTGTTAAAAAATAGAAGATGATGATATTACAGGCATGTTGTATGACTACAGATTTGGATCTGTACTGTTAAACAATAGAAGATGATGATATAGGCATGTTATGTGACAACAGATTTGAGTCTGTACTGTTAAACAGTAGCTGATGTTGATATTATGGGCATGTCATGTGGCAACAGATTTTGATCTGTACTGGTAAACAATAGAAGACAATGATATAGGCATGTTATGTGACAACAGATTTGAGTCTGTACTGTTAAACAATAGAAGACTTGATATTACAGCCATGTCATGTGACAACAGATTTGGATCTGTACTGTTAAACAATAGAAGATGATGATATAGGCATGTTATGTGACAACAGATTTGAGTCTGTACTGTTAAACAATAGAAGACGATGATATAGGCACATTATGTGACAACAGATTTGAGTCTGTACTGTTAAACAATAGAAGACTTGATATTACAGGCATGTCATGGGGCAACAGATTTGGATCTGTACTGTTAAACAATAGATGATGATGATATAGGCATGTTATGTGACAACAGATTTGAGTCTGTACTGTTAAACAATAAAAGTCTTGATATTACAGGCATGTCATGTGGCAACAGATTTGGATCTGTACTGTTAAACAATAGAAGACAATAACATTACAGGCATGTTATGACAACAGATTTGAGTCTGTGCTGTTGAACATCATATACCCTGATGCTACCACTTGGTATGCTATGGCAGATCTCTGTCTGTACTATGTAGTTTTGGATGCAGATTACCATATCATATACATAATGAGATCAGGCCCTTTATTCTGAAAACGTTTTAAAGAGTAAACTCAAGCTCATTCTCAGTCCAAAATCTTTGACAGTCTACTATTTTAATTAGACTTGTGCTAAAATTACAGAGTTTTAAAATTTTTCTTAACATGGGTTGCACCTGTTCTTTTTTTTGCTGGGTTGGTGGGGTGGCAGTGGGGCCAAATTGCAGCTGTAGTTTCTGACTTGTTGATTGATGATATCAATTCAGAGGTGTGGCAACAACATTGAGGTTATGGTTTGTGTTTATAGGTCATTTTCTCAGACACTATTGCTTGTAGAGTCCTCAAAAAAGTTAGTAGTTATTGAGATTTATCATGTGTAAGTACTAGCCAATTTTCCTGGCATATGTGCACCCAAAGCTTCAAGCATACAACATCTGAACTGAGGCTTTGAGCTTCAACACATGTTTCTTACTCAGAAAGTCTAAAGAAAATACAGTATCAAGGGCTAGCCTAATAATTTTTTAAAAAAAATGGAGGGGGAAGCTCATTATCCAGCAAAGGTGCTGTTTTTATCCATCATAAAGCCTGTTATTTACAAAATTTGGGCAAATATTTATGAAGGATATATTTGTTTCAGAAAAAAAACAAAAAAAACCAAGCCCCTTTTGACAAATTTGTGAGGCTGGGCTTCAGGTTGTGTCATGGAAGAAACACTATCCTAAGTATTATACCAAAATTCTGTAAGAAAGGTGGGTTATCAAGTATGGTGCTTATCGTGGGCTACAGTAGATATGGTATTTGTGGGTAAATATGGTATTGACCTACCAATGTCTTTAGTTCGAAATATAGATATTATTGTGCTGATGCCGTTAGATCCTGTATGAATATATAGTTATGGACGTACTTGATGTCATACACATCGATATTTGGTTTGTGAGGTTTAACATCATTTTTCAGCACAAGATAGGCTAAACATTGTGGCCAGTATAGTTGGTGCAGGAAGAAATCTGGAAGAACTACCAACCCACGGGAAGCCACTGGCAGGCTTTCTCACTTGCTCACATTGGTCAAGACGAGACTCAAACTCATATGGACAAAGCCGAGATGTGTGAGTGATCTGTAAAGATGAGCATGTTTAACCACTCAGCCCCCCCACCCAGGGGCTTCACAAAAATATAACATTAGATTTCTTATCAGAATTTAATTTTGAGAAAATAAGTTGGCCTTATGACAGAAAGTTTCCGATACTAATAATACATCCTTTGATTTTACCTACAAAGTGACAGAAAGATTTTCCTGCACTTGATCATTTTTAAGTGGGGTTGATTCATTAAATTGAGGGGAAATGTTTGTGCAATTGCACATCCTGGAGAAACCACTATGTTTAACAATATGGTGTCTGGAAGTAAGTCTATCTACATTATCAAAAGTCTTGTGATACACCCTTGACATTAAGCAGAACAAATATTTAAAAGAAGTTCAGCTGTGCCTTGTGTTTAGGACTTCTGGTATATACATTGGATAAATACCAGTTGTTTCCTCTACAGGGTTGTGTTAAAGATAGGAACTTCATGGCAGACACATAAAGCAGAGTCCATTTAGAAGTCTCTTATTGTATAGACGTAGATGCTTATGGTTCTCAGCTTGAAACAATGGTCTTTTTCTTTTTACTAAATCTTGGCTCAAAAACTCCACTTGTTCTCCTCAGGATGGATGGTGGGAGATAACAGAGCTCAAAGTATGATTTTAATGAATTGGGTATTTTACTCAGTGGATTGGAACTATTTGTTTTGAAAGTTTTGACAAGGTGTTTTATAAACATCATGCAACACAAACATATGTTACCAGATCGAGTCTTAATCATCAATACGTTTATCATACCATAGACAATGTATCTTCTCACTATGAAACCAGACCATTATGGTCCTTCTGTTGGTTTTTATAAGGAATTATTTCTTGGCTGGATTTACTTCCCTTTGTTACTCTTCTTATTAAAGAGAAATCTCTTTCTCATTCAAAACGTTTTGCTGTCAAAATTTGTATATGCAAAAATATATTGATGTTGTCAGTGTGTCTACTACCAATTTCATTTCGCACAATAACTCAAGATTTCCACCATCTACAGTTACCAATCTCTGTGGATGACTTGTACTTCAAGTTTAGGAAATACTATTTTAATATTAAGAGTCGATAACTCAGAAGTCTAGGTGTCTGTCTAGAAGAAGAAAAATGATTTCTGCACAAAAACTTGAGTTTTCCACCATTTACATTTGCTAGACATTATGAATGGTTTATGTATAGGGTAATGAAGAAACTGATCTATTTTGGGGTCAGAGAGTCAAGTTCGCTGTGGCTGAAAGAAGACAAATGGTTTTTGCATACAAACATCAGTTATCTACATAAAGGACAGTTCAGCACAAGGTGGATGTACAATGTACCATTCACAGTACTCTTGATGTTTTATTGGACCGCTCCAGTGGCCTAGTGGTTGGAACATCTGCCTCAGATGTGGGAGGTTGCGGGTTCAAACCCCGGCTGAGTCATACAAAAGACTTACAAAAAATGGTACTAACAGCTGCCTCACTAGGCGCTCAGCATTAGAGGTATGATAATGTGACTGGGTGGGACATCATGCTACATGTCTGAGGAAATGATGCCCAGTGCCACAATGCAGACATCATAGTGATATGACTGAAAAATTGTTGGTTGGTTGGTTGATTGAATTTTTTTGGCGCACCAGCACTGTTAGGCTATTTAGCACCATACAAAAGTTTATATGTTTGATCATTTAACTGAAAAATTGTGAAAGCTACATTAAAAATCTAAATCACACACACACACACACACACACACCCCACACCCACACACACACACCAGACGTTTTATTGCTGTAAAGGGATTTTGTCATTCTCATTGCATTGAACTTCAAATATAGTGATATAATATATTTCCTTTATAATTTATTTAGTGTTGACTACATTTGGTATGCTGTTGTTTATTGTAAGTCTTTTGCCTATCAACTTAAAGTTGCATATGGGTAAATAATATAATGTCACAAACGAAGATATTTTTGCCTTGCCTCCAATTAGAGCAAAGGTTACACAGACTCATAATGGATGTATTGGATCTGCCAAGTTGTCCAGATACAGACAAATTGGGCCACTGAAGAAAATAAAATGATGACAAAGACCAACTCAGGGTGTACTCATTAACATACCATATGTACTCGCTTATTAAACTGCACAGACCCAGATCTGCTATTGCATAATGCACCTGCAGATCTGGGTCTGTGTTGTTTATTAGGAGTAATAAGTAAGACAAACAATATAGACCATGATCTGCAGGTGCATTATGCTACAGCAGATCAGAATCTTTGTTGTTTGCAGTTTGACTTAACCTCTAAGCGAGCATGTACAGTACCTCTGATACTTGTTCACTGTTATGAGTACTATCAATGCAGATGTACACAAAATGTCTGGAACTTGTCTCAGTTGCAAAGTTTATATAAAACTAACATCATGTACTTTCTTTTTAATCATCCATACAAATTTAAATAAAATACACCATGTATAAATAAAAATGATTACATATAAGAATATGCCAGAGTGTCCTCTAGGTATTTAAACTCATTAATTTCAGGTATGAAATCATCCATCAAGGGCATACTCATCCAGAAACACAACTGACACTCACTGCACTCCTGTACAGCTCCACTCTCACGCGTTTATTTGATATCGATCATTTAATTATCCACGGTTGTAACACAAAACTACTATGCTTACAGTGGTAGAATATGCTAACAACACTGGACTGAATGCTTCAAATTAAACTGTTCAGTATCCTTTAAACAGATTTTGAAAACTATCAAGTTATTGTCAATGTATTTGCATAAAATATGTAAATATGCTGCTTATTTGGTAGTCTCTAAGAACAAGTCCACAAAAATATTTGTAAAAAAAAAAAGAAATTGGAAACCAAAGAATGCTACTGGAGGTTTTTAGTTCACAGTGTGTGCTTTTTCAAGCTTTGTGATTAACAATCATAAATCTTAAGAATACATATTTGAACTTTGATAAGTTGAAAAGCAAACTTGAAAAAATCATATGTGTATAAAAAAAATTTCAGCATCAGTTACTATAGGCAGAATAGGCAGTGCATCATGTGCACCTGTTATTGAAGGTAGATTTGTTCAGACAAGTCACATGATCTGTAAGTTAAGCTCCATAATTATTTATAAAATCCACCTAATTCCCAGTGGAACTCTACCAATGCTGCAATTTGTCTGCAGAAAATCAAATGTTGCAGTTACTTTCAATTTTGCAGGGCTCTTGTGTTACAGCTAATGTAGATAACTCCTAAATGGCATTACTTTGTGAATGTATGCAAGAGTGGCCTTTTCTTTTTCTCAGTTTTGATCAAATTCAGAAGTGGTAAGCAGAAGACATTATTTAGCTCAAGCCCAAACTAGTGGGAAGTGAGAAGTAGCAGTCACTTTCCAGCACCATCTTTGCTGGTGAGTCTGTCCACAGTTTGTTATGGTTTTGGTTAAACTGCATATGTCTTTTAAACCTTTTGGAATGATCTTATAATACTTGGCATGAATTATTATGAGGCAAAGAAAATTCATTTTATGACATCCTTGCTTGCACCGTTGACCTCAGGAACAGGTTACAGTCATAAGAAATTTGCATTAAGGCTGTGGTTGAGGTTTTCAGTTGCTTATTTTGCCTAAATTCCACAACAGAGTTTGTTCATACTTTGGATAAATTATTATAAAGCTAAGACAGTTCATTTTTACTTCATCTTTTGACCCTATGGTCAAGGTCACATGATTTACAGCAAAGCTTTGATCATGGGCTTGCCATGCAGGCCTTGGCTTTCTTGTCGTTGAAATGTTGCATATCAGCTCCATCCATAATCCATTCCTCAACATTTGCTTGTTACCACTCTATTTCTGATCTTATTTTGATCAAGCTTCAAGTACAGGTTATTTATCATTGAGATCTCAGGTGAATTCAGTAATGAAAAAAAATTATGCATATTAATGAGCTGACCTTGCATCTAATTGGCAGAGCTTGTTACCACTCAGGAAGCCATATTTTTGATAAATTTTTAACAAACATGGAATAAAGGTTTATATCATCAAAGTCTTGTATTAGCTGGCTAATGAACAGAATTTAAGCGTATTAATGAACTTTGAGGTGTTCTTCCATATAAATGGATGTGCTTGTTACCACTATGAAAGCAATATTTTTTCTGGTCTTAAATTTGAATATTAATAACTGCATGTTAGTTCTCTATGGTGTATGGCATGTTATGACCATCTTGAACCCGATACACTGCTACCATAAACCTTGATATAAACTTATTTGTTGAAAGAATAATGCAAAATTTTATCATTTAATGTATCTCTTAGCAGCTATTGTGGACTGTACAAATCATTGTTGTGGAACAGTTTTCATATATATATATATATATATATATATATATATATATATATATATATATATATATATATATATATATAGTTGACAACCAATGCTTTTTAACGCTAAATACAAATATATGCATATAATTTTGTATCTAAACGTATGTAATTGTGTGTGTATATATATATATATATATATATAGAGAGAGAGAGAGAGAGAGAGAGAGAGAGAGAGAACAATTACATATATTTAGTCAAAAATTAGATGCATATTCTTACATGTTAAAAAGCATTGGCATCAGTGTCTTAACAGGTTTCAGTGTACCGATAAGTGAGATCTGGGCACATTAAGGAGATGACCTTGTATTGGAATGACTGAGCTTGTTGACTCTATAGATCTAAAGACTATATTTCCCATCAGTTTTGATCAGATGGGTAAATAGCTTTATATCAGCTAAATCTTTGGGTTCAGTTATGAGCAAGGATTGGATGGTTTTAATGGCACTTTGAGCACTTTATCAACCATATCATACCAAGGATATGAAGTCAAGGATCAACATAGGCAGCTTTCCTGGGCTTGGGTGGGTGGGTGGGTATCATACCAAATGACAATATGGATTATAAGTTTGATGATGTATCACCTGAGCTACCATTGTTCTTGGGAGCAAGAGACTATGCATATTAATTATGCCTAGACTGTGTACATTAATTATGCCTAGACTATGTACATTAGTTATGCCTAGACTACATATGTTAATTATGCCTAGACTGTGCACATTAATTATGCCTAGACTATGTACATTAGTTATGCCTAGACTACATATGTTAATTATGCCTAGACTGTGCACATTAATTATGCCTAGACTATGTACATTAGTTATGCCTAGACTTCATATATTAATTATGCCTAGACTGTGCAGATTAAATATGCCTAGACTACGTATATTAATTATGCCTATGACTATGCACATTAATTATGCCTAGACTAAGTATCTTGATTATGCCTAGGCTATGTATTTTAATTATGCCTAGATTATGCTTATGAATTATGCCTGGATTATGTATATTAGTTATGCCTAGACTATGTATGTTAATTATCCTTCACTATGTACATTAATTATGTCTTTATCTCTTTATGATTTTTATCAGACTATAGTAAAATAGGCACATTCAAATCATGCTTTAAGGTTTAGGAGATTACTTGTACTGGGTTATATTCAGACAAATACTTCCTAAGCCTGCTTGGTGAAATGGTCAGTTGTTTTGCTATGTAAGCAGGTCAGTGATATTAGATCCACCTGAACCTCTGTGTTATGTAAGCAGGTCAGTGATATCAGATCCACATGGACCTCTGTATTATATAAGCATGTCAGTGATATCAGATCCACCTGGACCTAAAGTTATTTAAGCAGGTCAGTGATATTAGATCCACCTGGATCTCTATGTTTTGTAAGCGGGTCAGTGATATCAGATCCACCTGGACCTCTGTATTACGTAAGCAAGTCAGTGATATTAGATCCACCTGGACCTCTAAGTTATTTAAGCAGGTTAGATCCACCTGGACCTCTGTGTTATGTAAGCAGGTCAGTGATATTAGATCCACCTGGACCTCTGTGTTATGTAACCAGGTCAGTGATATTAGTTCCACCTGGACCTCTGTGTTATGTAAGCAAGTCAGTGATATCAGGTCCACCTGGACTTCTGTATTATGTAAGCAAGTCAGTGATATTAGATCCACCTGGACCTCTGTATTACGTAAGCAAGTCAGTGATATTAGATCCACCTGGACCTCTAAGTTATTTAAGCAGGTTAGATCCACCTGGACCTCTATGTTATGTAAGCAGGTCAGTGATATTAGATCCACCTGGACCTCTGTGTTATGTAACCAGGTCAGTGATATTAGTTCCACCTGGACCTCTGTATTATGTAAGCAAGTCAGTGATATCAGATCCACCTGGACCTCTGTATTATGTAAGCAAGTCAGTGATATCAGATCCACCTGGACCTCTTGTTTCAGATTTCTTTGCTTAGCTTTCGAAATCAATAGCTTTGATGACCAGAGTTGATGGATTTGATTTTTTAAAACGTTGTCTTTCTTGACATCTTTTATTGTTCTCTTGCAGATAACAGAACAACTAAAGTTTTGGTGGAGCACTATGATAAAGAGACGTCAAGTTATGCTGTCAAACATGAGCAGGCACAGAGAAGTAAGTTTTGACACTTGATTGATTTATAATGTTTAATCCTGCTCTTTCATTATTTAATCCATGTTAGGAACAAAGGTCATATCAGGCTGATGAAGTAATGAACTTGTTGACATGTAAGACATGACATGATAATTCATTATCATTAAACATATTTTGACAGCAAAGAAAGAAATAGAAGAAAACCGGCTTTAAAAATAATTTAGATGGCAGATATCACATATACTCACTTATATGTCACATCCATCTGCAAACAACATACATTTAGCCTCTGGTCTGCTATCACATAATGTGCAGGCAAATCAGGGCCTGTATATTTGTTCTACTGATTATTCCTCACAAACTGCATAGACCCAAATCTTGTGCATTATGCAGTGGCAGATCTTGGTCTATGAAGTTTACAGTCCGATCCAACTTCTTTGTGGTACTTTCTTAGGCTATATGATAAACATTAGCTCTATTCCTCAATAAGGACCTTTATGTTTGGAGTTTCTCTGGTACATTGAAACTTAAATATCTGAATATAGGTGATTTGCATGAGAGAAAATTCAAGGAATTTTGCATTCATTAAAATAACACTGCGATTATATAACACTGCGATTATAATTTATGATAAAGTTTGTTTCATGTGAATAACTTGTTTGCCCTTAATTTTTTTCACTGTATTTCTGTAATTATTTATTGCATGTACTGTTAAAATGTATCTTGTTACTAGTGACAAGTTTAAAGTTAACAATATCCATCATGTCCATTAATGTTGTTGTTCATGTTATTGTTATTATTGGTGTTATTAGCTTTATAGTCAACCACTCCGGGGGCCTAATGGTTAGAGCATCCACCTCAGATACAGGAGGTCGCAGGTTCAAACCCCGGCCAAGTCATACCAAAGACTTAGAAAAATGGTACTAACAGCTACCTCCCTAGGCGCTCAGCATTAAGAGGTTAGTGTTATTACTGGGCAGCCTGGTGTCAGGATAATGTTACTGGGTGGGACATGATGCTACATGTCTGCAGCATGATGCTCCATTGCTAGATATCACATAAACTGCCACACTGTATACATCATAGTGATGTGACTGAAAAGCTACGTTAAAATCCAAATCACATGTGCGTGCACACACACACACACACACACACACACACACACACACACACACACACACACACACACACACACACACACACACACACACACACACACACACACTACAGTCCATAGGCCAGAATAGTTTCTGAGATGGCCCTTTTCTCTATCATTGTATGTCTGTCTGTCTGCATGCACAAATTTGTTATAGCCACTCTTGCTAAACTGTTCACGTGATTGCCCCGAAACTTTACATATGCATTTGTCCCAAGGTTTAGTTAGTCATCAGTGAACATGGTGCTGATCATCCAGTATGGCCACCACAGCAGCCATCTTGAAATTCTTGTTATCGCTCAGACTTCTGAACTGAAAGTCATATAGACATGAGGTTTCCAAAAGAAATTTCTTGTGATGTATGGTTGATCCTAAATGAAAATGGTTCTACTCAGACATCCAGTATGACCACCCCAGTGGATGGTTGCCAAAAGACTTCTTTTTGTGCCGGCACTGTATTTGGTCCTAAATAAAAATGATGCTGATCTGACTTACAATATGACCATCATAGCAGCCAGTTTTAAAATACAGTTATTGATATACCACCCTAATATATGGCCATACTAACATGGAGTTTTTGCTAAAAGACATTTTATGATATCTAGTTGGTCCAAAATGAAAAGGGAGCCAATCTGACATCAAATATAGAAAATACAGCAGCCATCTTCAAAATCTTATTGTCACTATTCCTCCAGAATGGAAAGTCATATCAGTATAGGGTTTTCACTGGAAGACTTGTGGTTGTTCAAATTGGTTTTAAAAAACAATTTTGTAGATATGTTATCCAATAGAGCTATTGCAGCTGCCATCTTGAAAATCTTATTGCTACTTCCACTAAATAATAAGCCATATCAACATTGTTTTTTCACCAGAAGATTTCCAGTGAAGTCATGTTGGTACCAAAGTAAAATGGTGCCAGTCTGATATCCAGTATGACCACAATGGCAGCCATCTTGAAAATCTTTTTATTGCTACTCTTATTGCTACATTTGAAGTTGTATAGATATAGGGTTTTCTTCGAAGTTGTATCGATGTCGGGTTTTCTTTGAAGTTGTATTGATATCAGGTTTTCACCAGAAGACTGTTTATGATATCTAGTTGGTCGTGAATGAAAATGGCGCCAGTCTTACTTCAAATACAACCCCTGCAATGAACATATTGAATTTCTTGTCTCTGATTCTCCTGAATGGATTGTCATATCAGCATGAGGTTTTCACCAAGTCTTATAATGGTGTCTGATTTGTCTTAAATGAAAATGAAGCTAATCTTGCACCTGATGTGAATGTCACAGTGGCTAATTTGTGCATGAAGAATATCGGAGATGGTTTCAATGCTCAGTAGTTAAAATAAGGAAATTGTCTTATACAAGAGAGAGTCAGTCCCATTGAAAGACTCGTGCTATTTTTACTAAATTTGTGATTACTTTGGTTGCATAAATTCAAGAAATTCAGTATGTGCATGCATATAGTTGTAGAAATGGTATACAGTTCAATTACTTTTTCTACTCTAGCAATACTATGGTTGCAACTTTTTATAGAGACAGGAGCATATAGTAATCCTCATGTCCATTTGTCTATCCTTCCGTCTAGGACACAGTCTCATTAGCACAACTAGTCCTGCATTTTGTGATGGATTGACATGAAACTTGGTAAATATTATGGTCACCTTGAAGATGGCCATATTGATAAATCAGGTTTTGATGGATTACCTTGAAGTTTGGTAAATATTATGGTCATCACCTGAATATATCTTTCTTCAAATCACTCTGTTCCCACTTCGACTGCTCTGGTGGCCTAGTGGTTAGAGCATCAGCCTCGGATGCAGGAGGTCGCGGGTTCGAACCCCAGCCGAGTCATACCAGAGACTTTAAAAAATGGTACTAACAGCTGCCTTGCTTGCTGCTCAGCATTAAGAGGTTAGTGTTAGGACTGGTCGGCCTGGTGTCAGGATAATGTGACTGGGTGGGACATCATGCCACATGTCTGCGGCATGATGCCGCATGCTAGACATCACTATAAACTGTCAAACTGCAGACATCGTAGCCATATGACTGAAAAATTGTTAAAGCTACATTAAAAATCTAAATCACACAAATCACTTTGTTCCAACAATTTGTAGTTTTCTTTCCCTTTTTAACTTGTAGATGAATAGTGTTTTGACAGAATCATTTGAATGCAACTGGTCTCAAAGATTTTAATATTTTGTTATGGATCGCTGTGAAAATTTGCTAATATTGAGGATGCACATTTGAACAAATAACTTTTCTGCCACTACTTTTTTATTAGAGTTACTGTATTGCCTTTTTTGGGTCTTGTAGCCTAATGCAAAATATGTATTACACAATCTCGTTAGCACAACTAGTCCTGCAGCTTTTTATGGATTAGCATGAAAATGTTACGATCGCCATCTAAAGATGTCCATATCAGCAAATCACTATGCTTCTGAGTTTTTATTAGAGTTATTGCCCTTTTTAACTTGGAGCCTGATGTACTGTATGACAGAATGACAAAATTCTGTGAACACAACAAAGTCTCGCAGTTTTCAGTGAATCACCATGAAACTTTTTGCATGCCATGGTCATCATTTGAAGATATGACAAATTACTTTTCTCTTGGGTCCACTTCGGTGGCCTTAGTGGTTAGAGTGTCTGCCAGCAGCAGGGAGGGCAGATCGTACAAAGTTTCAATTAGAGATTACACTGAAAACTAAAGCTTCCTATAGAGACAAAAATACAAATGTCAATAACGTCAAAATCAAATCTCTAACCGACCCAAAACTTTTCCAGTCAGGTTAGCTTATTTTGGTTACTTTATTTTTTGATATTTATGATTTTGTTTTTTATGGCGTGTTTTGTTTACTTGCGCTTCACTCATTCTTTGTTGTCGCCCTCCCTGCTGCTTGTTTTTTCAGTCAAAAATTTTATCGAGCTCTACATAATATCGCAAACGAGGATCATGTAAATCTATCATGATAAATCCGTGTGGGGTAGCTTGCGCTTTTGAGAAGAAATTTTTGAATTTAATCATATCCATATCTCCTGAACACCAAGTCTGATGAATGTTTTGCAGAGTATGTGTATCAACTCCATTAAATACAACTAAAAGATTACAGTTATCTCTGATCACTTTAGGTATTTGTGTATATCACTGAGTAACATAAATCATGTCTGTATTGTTGTGTCTGCCTCAGGAAAATATCCGAGCTGGATTTGATTGTTTGTCCAGCATCACATCATCGTACACTGCGAGATTATTAATACATCCGTCAAGATCATCTACAGATGGAGCTTCATCAATATCGGTTATAAAAACAACATTATCATCATCTTCATCCAGCAACTTCGCTTCTTCATTAAAATCTTTATGCACATCGTAGCATCGCTGATCATCTACGGATGGTGCCACTAAATACAACTTATCCCACTTTAGCCATCTCATTATCAGATTAAGCAATAATTGCATCTTACCAGACCCAGATGGACCTATTATAATTGCTCTGATAGAATTTGGTAATGCTGCATGATGCTTGATTGGCTGTTGCTGTCGTGTCGCTGAGAAGTCAGTGGCATCCATGTTGTACAAATATAATAACAGTGGATTAACAATAACAACAAAAAATAAAAAGCTTGCACTTACAGGCAAGTGTGTGAAATGTGGTACAAGCAAATACAAATTTATTTCATCTCTTACGAAGTCAGGTGGTGATATCGCTGCTTCACTGGGAAAATTACCAGGGACTCCATTGGCTAAATACCCAGGAGAAAAACATCTTCCTGGATATAATTATTGTGGTCCTGGAACCCGTCTTGATGAACGAGACCAACCAAGACCCGGAGAGTATCCAATAAATGCGATTGATCAAGCATGCCACATTTATGATGCTGCATATAAAAATAAAGATTTACAACAACGACACCTCGCAGACGTGAAATTGATTCACGCGTTAAATTCCATAAAAAATAAATCCCTCATAGATAAACTTGCTAGCTTCCAAGTAAAATCAGCAATGAAAGGTAAACTAGTGCTAGGGGCTGGTAATTAATCATACATAATATTATAATTGAATCGATTTATTATAGCCCAAGAGGATATTGGAGAGGTAGAGCAGCGATTGGTAAACTTGCTGATGCTGCAGGTGTAGCACGTTCTTTTGCTGCAAATTGGTTAGCACGACAGGCAATATGGCAGATTTATCTACCACAACCTAAAAATATTCAGTATGCACATTTTGATGTCAGTACTCCCAATGAAGTTCGTCAAGCAGATATTTTGTTTTTACCACATGATACTATTAAAACATGTAGACGTCAATCACACACATACAAATACGCGTTAACTGTCATTGACGTTGCAAGTAGATATAAAGAAGCAGAATCATTATCAACTAAAACAGCAGCTGAAGTTGCATCTGATTTTGAATGATTTATCAACACGGTGGTCTACGATGGCCACAGCTACTACAGGTTGATCCTGGCAAAGAATTTCTTGGTGCAGTATCATCTCTGATGAAAAAACATAAATATCAAAATCAGATGAGGACATACCACAATTCATCGCGATCAGGCAATCATTGAACGATTTAATCGAACACTTGCTGAGCGGTTATTTGGATATCAATATGCAAATAAAATATCCACTGACCTTAAGTCCGTGGACAAAAGATCTCGTGAATGGGTTGCAAGACTACCAAGTGTAATAGCTGCATTAAATAATGAAATTACTCATGCAACTTCCATGAAACCCATCAGCGTGATCACAGAAAAATATATACCAATACAACGATGTGACTCTTCCTCAAAAAGATCAGTATTAGGTAATGTTACTGTAAGATGTTTATATGAACCTGGTGGAATTGAAGGTGGTAAAAAAGAGCAACTGATCCTATTTGGAGTGTGACCACAGATAAAATTTCCAGTGTGGTAAGATCCACGGGTAGACCTGCAATCTACAGAATAGATTGAACTGCTCCTTAGGATGGATTTGTACACAAACAGTTACAAGTAATTCCTGAAGATACACAATTACCACTGTGTTCACTTCTGTAAAAGCAGAACACTAGCACCCCTACGTCGATTACACTCAAGACAGGTCAATATCACATTTTCATGTGTGTGACTGAGATTACTATTAATTCTATCCACGGTGAATGGTTTTGGATTATTATTCGAATATTGCCACATCATTACTGTATTACAGCTTGCACAATGATTATTCTGTTTTTGTTTCAGTGTCATAATAAAATCAACGTCGAGATCAAAATCACGTTTATTTTTTGGTCAGATTGCTGATAACCAACAAATTTTTTCTTGACAACATTTTTAATGTTTATATCAGTTATTTCTTCGGTCATCACATGATCTATTACAATTCTCTTCAGCTGAGATATTTTTCTGACTCTCAATACCGCCAGATAAACTAAATTTGACCATTCAATCCGATTATAGACTTTCCAGATATTTGTATCAGAAATAGTTAATCCCTGTGAGGAATGAATCGTCATAGCTTATCCTAACGTCCTTGGTGACTTATCCATCTTCAGTGCATTTTCAACTGTGCTAACATCAACAACAACAATATCATTAAGAACGAGTTTTTGTTTCTCATTCGTTCCTGGAATATCAACTTTTATATTCTGTTTTCATGTATCCGCTGGGCGATAACAAAGAGGAACAGGCAAATCCAAAAATCTTTCCTTGTGTAACAGAAATAATTTCTCCAGAAGTGTATCACGAACTATCTTCCGACTTGTGACTATCAAATCAGGGGGTTTCCATAAATTCCAAAAATCATTCATCGGAGTTTCTGAAATTATTTCACGCATTGTCTTACACTGAATTCTATCTGGCTGCAGTCTGATCAGTCTTTTAAATTCTTTCAGTGGTTCATCAATAGCTCTATAATCATCAGTTATCTCCTCATAATAATCTACGAACTTTTTCAGCCATTCATGTGGAGATGATCCAATAAAAGGTGGAGGTTAACCATGATCACCACACATGATAATTGCAGTATTTTTCGTCAACAACCAATCGATAAATATTTTTAATACCTCCAACAATACCATACTGATCTCATCCCAGATAATAATCTTAGGAATATGTCTCTCACCCATTCGCTCAGGAATCCATGTATCTCCCTTCATTGAAAGAAACTGTGATATATATACACGAATTAACTCCACGTTCATTCATTTCTCATGAAAGTCTATTTGTGGGTGTCAAAACAATCATATCAGCGGATTTATTTAATCATCGAAATAATTCAATCGCATGTGTTGTTTTACCAGAACCACCGCACCCATTGAGATAAAGAGTCTTATGACAAGTTACAGGATCAAACACAGATGGAACCGATGATAATTCCGATAAACGATTTTTTTTATAAAATATTTCATCTGGTCTGTAATCGGCTGATACAGAATAATCAAGAATCTGTTCTTGTTTTATTCTCCACGATCCCCAATCAGCGTCATTGGAAATTTTTAACTGTTTCAGTGATTCTATGTATTTTTATTGATATAAAATGAATCTGTTGCGACTCTAACTGCAGTATCAGAAAATCTGTTTATCATCGATAATAAATTTATTGAAACATATGCAAGCATCGAAGATCTTAAATGATTGAACTGTGGTGATTCACCTTCAATATAACTCACAATTGTACCTAATTTAGTTCCATCAGATAAATAAACATTTTCTCGGTTTATAAAAGTGCCTCTCTCTGTTGTATCAGCAGTTATAAAATCCAATTCCGCATCATCCATGATTAATCTACAACAGTGTCGTTTGTGATCATATGATCCTCCTTGCGTAAATTTACCAATTATTTTTCTGCCAAGATCCTTTGCGGGTTTATTTTCATTATCAGTTATATCAGGATTTTCATCATCAGAGTATTTCTTCTGCTGTGGTAACCAAACTTGTTTCTGTGGACGATATGATATAATTGCTTCACTGAATGTCGATGACACCAAAATTCCCGTATCAATCATATATCTAACTAAAACTATTGGAACCAAATATTTTTCTGAAAAATGTCTCCCAAACCAAACATAAACAACCGGATGGAGATTCTGTGCTAACTCGAATGACATAATTTTATCAAATCCGGTCAGGTCAAAATTTGGTAAGGGTCCATTTATCGCAACTATGGTCATCTCGTGTGCTGGATGTCCAAATCTTTTGAAATACTCAGAACATTCTCCATATCCAGGAAAACTTCCAGGATAACATGCAGCCATATCAACCGATAAAACATCTTTGTTATCATATTTCGTATTCCATAATCCTCAGTGTCCGTATTCTATGCAGCTTAGCTGCACGTCTTCAAGAAATTCCAATCATATTGGTTTCAATGAATTTTCTTGAGCAGCATGTGCAGCAACTGATGGAATGGTAAAACAATTACTGAGTAATCATTCGACAGTGATTTTAACACCGATGACATGGTCATCATTCGTGTATTTCAATGCAAGATTTTTCATTTCGTCGTAGAGATATTCTGTATGATAAATATTTCCATTAGGCCGTACAAACTGATCATAGCAATTTTTATCACGGTTCACAGATTCTGAACTCTGAAACAACCACACAGATACAGGGTCACTCTTACTGATAGTTCTGATAAAATCAAACATATCGCAGCTATAGAATTTAACAGTTCAATTTTGTGGAAATATTGTTATATCCAAGTCCACGCATGTGCATTATGATCAATAATTTCCATCGAAGTTCCATTTCTTTTATATTTTGATTAGCATAAAATCTCTCTGGTTAATGTCTTCATTCTTATTGGAAATCTTAATTTTTTTTTCCCGTTCAGCAACATCTTTGATAGACGCTCCAGTATCTTTAACTGTTTCTGCCCATTCATTTATTTTTTTACGCCTTAGATCTGTTAAACCATTTCCTCGTTTCGCATTTGTGAAATGTTCTGTAATTCGCTCAGCAACACAATTCAGGTGAGAAATTTTCAATGGTAGAAGTTTATCGACATTAGGTTTATCATTCAGTGCAAATATCGCATAAACAACTGTCGTTACAGGATATGCTCATTCATAATAAGGTCTGTCAATACCAGTCAGTATTCCTGGTTTTGAATTTTTATTTATCGTTACAATACCTCCACTATGACCCTGATGAGACACGCAAACAGGATCACATTTGTCACGGATAATCCATGTGTCGTCGTCTGTTGCTACGATAAATTTTATTTGAAAAATATATTTTCGTGCAGCATCAAGATAATTAATAATTGTCGCTGCTCGTTTATCATTCATTGTAGCATCGACAGCACCACCAGTGTCGCATACAATTCTGAATGTTGACCATACATGAGCTGCACCATCATCGTGAAATTCTCTCTTGGCTTCACTGATACGATTGATTAAAGTTTTATTTGTTAAATCAACCAAAGCTCACCTTGGTAATTGAGGGATTATTCTGTCGAGATCGAATCTGGCTTTAGAGGGTTTAATTGCAGATAATTTCATAAATTCCTCCATATTATAATTAAGCCAAATATATATTTAAATTGAAGATTAATTATATATATAATGATTGAAGCAAACAATAAATGCAAATGGCTGATGATCGGTTTTTCACTTCCTTGTAACAGGACTTGCGTAAATGAATTCTGTGGTTATCACATGCAAAGCGTTTGTAGGAGGAGTTTAGGACCAAAACCATGTTTACGATGTGGTGTTGGGGTCAAGAAAAACACAGTTGTGTGTACAATGGGGTGGTAAAAAATACAGAGAGCTGATACGATATTATGATAATAAAATAAGTCCGATGGCATCGAATCTCCTATAAAAAAACTCCAAAGACTATCTCCCCAAATTTTCACCTCAACAATAAATTAATAAGTTAGAGAAATAATATTATTATATAAATGGAGCAAATGGAACAAAATGAATTTGTAAAGCATCCCATAATTAAGAATTATGAGGCATCTCATGATGGTATCATCAGGAACTGTCGATTAAAAAGATCAGTTGTTACAGTTGATAAATTTGGTTATCTCAGATTTACTGTTGGAAAAGAAAGATATTCATCTCATAGATTTGTGTACGAGTGTTTTTACAGAGTAATTGAAAACAGCCTTGTGATCAATCATATTAATTCAGATCGGAAAAATAATTCTTTAAATAATTTACGAGCTGTTACACAAAGTCAGAATTGCAAACTTGGTGAAACTGGTATGCACAAAATAGTTGGAAAGAGGGTTGTTAAGTCTGTGAATGTAGAGACAGGCGAAGAAATAATATTTCAATCAATGAATGCAGCTGGCAAATATTTTTATATTTGCATGCCTTCAGTAAAATATGTCACAGATAATATAACCAAATTGGCATATTCAAAAAAATTTAACCAGAAAATAACATTTTCCTATGTTCCTATAGTGTTAGATGACAAAGGGAGATAACTTTGTCAAGCAACGATTTCTCCGCTAGAGTAATTAAGTAGTTACCCCACTTACAAGTGCATAATATTATATAACTGTGCCGCGATTGTTTTTTTTTTTACTGTCTCTCAAAACAGGACAAATTCCAGGTAAGTTATTTTTAGCTCTTACCTGTATAAGACATAGTTGCACAGGCCTATACATGTATTTTAACCTCGCGAATGACATCTTGTGCAGAAAATGTATGTGTGATTATCGAATGCAGATTTTATACAGTACATTTTATGAAGTGTGTTTGGAAATTGAAATAAATCCACGCTACAGTTTACCATAATTGTGATTTTATTCAGTATAACTGATCGCACATGTAGGTTGTCTGCTAGTACAGTACAGGTAACCTCAGTATAAATCACGCACCGCTTGCGTGTGTACACAGATCCAGGTGAAACAGGTATACAGACCTACATGTACAGGTATTTTATACAGTTGATTCTCTGAAGTGTGTTTGGAAATTGAAATAAATCCACACTACAGTTTACAATAATTGTGATTTTATTCAGTATAATGATTGCGTGTATTAGGTTGTCTGCTTATCCAGCATAATAATTTCTGAAACATATGTTTGTAAGAATGACTCCGTGGCGCAGTGTTAGAACGTTTGATTCTCATACTGAGGCCTCAGGTTCTATTCCTGTGACAGATGTATTGTTGGCGGTGGCGGTACGATGCCATTTTTCCTAACATAGTGGGGGTCCAACCCCAAGGGATTTCATGTACATGCCTCACCACATCGAACAACATGGTGGGTGTATTTTTCACTCACCCTGGGGTTTGATTTGGGTTTTTTTTTTTTACATGAAATTGAAACTAGGACCTCCAAATTAAACAGTAGCTTGATTGAGCTCTAAATCTCACTGAAGGGTACCCCACACAAGGACATTCAGAAAGAATGTCACCAGAACAAAAATCTTAAGGGTGCCCCCATACAAGCCATAAGAAAGGCATCAATGAAGGGACCCTTCCACAATACTGGCAATGAAGGGACTCCGTGGAATGATAACAGCTCATCATTGCTGTTTATTTTTGTTTAAATTATTCAGAAATACAATTCATTTTATTTTTATTCTGTCTCTGATTCAGATTTATTTTTTATTTTTTTTAATTATAATTCAGATTCAGATTTATTCACAAATATTCATCAGATTCAGATTTACTTTTTATTTTTATTTTTATTCTGATTCAGATTCAGATTTATTTTTATTTTAAACAAATATTTATTATATAATGAATTTGAAAATATTCATGCAATTATTTCTGAGATTAAAAAATTAAATGACAGGGATATAGAATTATCAGAACAATTGGACCATGATAAAATCATAAATGATTTTGAAGTTCTTCAGGAATGGAAATACGATGGAAGATTTACACTAGCAGCCAAGAATAGTTTCGTTAAATTACTTCAACAGGCCATGAAACAATCTCTGCTTTATGTCGATGATGAGGATATTCAAAAATTTGTGTCACTCGCAAACGCGATTGATAAGGTTAGATCAGAGTTATCACACAAATACAAAACAAAAAAGATTATGAGTTCACGTGTGCGACAGTTAAAAAATTTATGTCTGATCGTGACAAGGTTACCAACGAAGTAACTGATGAAGTCACTGACGAAATTCATCGATGATCATAAAAAGTGAATCATTCAGATTCTGATACAGATTCATATTCAGATTTTGATTATAGTATTTATTCTGATTTATTTTTAACTTTTATCAAGAGAGAGATTTTTGTTATTTTGAGGACCATTTACCCCATCAAATTATGAAATCTGAATGATAATCATGATTTTTAGTACCATTTACCCCATCGATGAGGTGAGTTTAGTCTGATTTTCAGTGAAAAAAAAAAAATTTCAGTATAATATTTATTCTGATTCTGATTCATAAATATTTTTATTTTTTTATTTGATTCTGGTTTTGATTCATAAATATTTTTATTAGATTAAGATTCAGATTCTGATTCATAAATATTTTTATTTTTTTTATTTGATTCAGATTCAGATTCTGACTCTGATTTATTTTTTTATTTTATTCCATTAATTTAGAATTTTTTACTATATCGATTACATCATCGATGATCTTACTACAAAGTTTGTTTAGACAATAATAACACGCCATCAATTGTTGTGCAGGGGTTAGTTTTTTATCTCGGCAATTATTCCCAATGATTGCATCATGATTATACTTATTTGTGTAATTTAATTTGAAAAGAGATCAGTCACGAACGTGAAGATGACGTTCTATGAGCGTGAAGATATATGATCTCACATACAAACTTATTGCCAGAACTTCCTGACATAGGTCAAGCAAATGTCCGGCCTGGTCAGTAAGTCTAAAATGTATTCGTGAGAACAGTGGATTATGACATCGCAGATAAACTGGATTAACAGGCACTGACACAATTAAAAACCCAGTAGGTACTTCAGGAGTAAATGAATATAAGATATATCCCTGTTGTGCTTGGGGGGATTTTTCAGCATCTACGAGATAACTTCCATCGATGGCGTCACACACCAGATTAACTGCGATCGTTGATGTGATCACGACAACACTCGGTGATACATGACGACCTCCACCATGGGGATCATTGTTATGTCAGAGAATAATTGCTGGAGGGGATATTTTTCTCCATGAATTGATAATTTTTTGAAAATTTTCATCGATGATGTCATTGACAGTTTTTCTCAACATGTCAGCATCAAATCCTGGTATTACAAATGTTAGTAATTGTTTTTCTGTTATTTTAAAATAATTGAGAAATATTTGTTTAATATTTACTTTTGATACCTGTGGGTAAACAGGTGCATGATATTTAGTTTACAAATTTACATACTCGACGATGATTTTGTTGAAATATTCGAGATCTGATGCAACTTGGTTTAGATGTTGTATAGTTTCAATGATCTGTTGTTTTACATCATCATTGTAATATTGTGTTATACTCGAAAATAAATTTTGCAGATTATCGCTTCCTCGTCTGTGTTCGGATTTAATGTCATCTGAAAAAGATTTATAAATCAAATAGTTGAAGACTCCTCCTTCTCTATTTTTGTAAAATGAAAATAGTGAATACCAAATTCAGGAAGTCTTCACCGGTAGATGCGATAAAAGTTGCTGTTACACCTGTTTCCTCTCTCCATGGAATGCCTCTTCGATATTCTGGAAATTTTTAAAATAGTTTTTTGTCTGTAACGAAATCAGCTCGTTTAGGTTCTTGTGGTCCCTCATAAACCGGTGGAACTTCTGGCCATCCTAATACAGTTCTGATCGATGATTGATATATATCTACAGTGTAATCCGGCATTGATATTTCAATCACAGCTGATAATGTTGGTTCATGAACTGTAATAGCAATTTTAGATTCTCGCCCTGTTATAGATTTTATTCTGCGTTGGAATTCATCATTGATTTGTTTGATTTGATAACTACCGGTAGGAATACCTACAACTTGCCAATCTGTAGTTCCATCAGATTTATTTTTATAAGAAAAAACTAATGAGTTATTTGTGGGTAACCCACTGAATAACTTTGATCTAATATTTGGCCAACTGTGATATACTCGCAATTGTGCTAACGTGATTTCTTTCGCTGGAATTGCCGTTGGAAAGATAGTGTCGAATTCAGGATTAGTTGAACTCATTGATATCATTGTCATGGTTGACGGTATTGTATTAGTGACGATTTGTTGGTGGAGTTTTTGTGATGTCATCGTTGATGATATTATTATTATTATTTACTTGATTTTAAATCAGGATTTTGATTTCCAGTTACCACACCTCCAGCGTCGTGGTAAACTTTAATCATTTCCACGAATTCCTGATCAGATACTGTTCCGTAGCTGAGTCCTGATAATGTCAGCGATGATAACTTAACATACGTGTGTGTTGCCGCTGATAGCAGTATTTGATATTCATGTAATTTATCAGCCGCACATGTAGATATCTTTTTTGTGATTATATTAAGAATACCAGCAATACCGGTTATAACTGCAACACTAATTTTCCTATTATTGGTGCTGTTATATATGATGCTGATAATGACCCGATTATAGTTGCTGTTCCAGCAACTATGGCAGATGCAGAATAAACAATTATATCAGTAACAATGAAACATCTATGGTATTTTTTAATTTTTACTGTATACTCGTCATTGATGTTTTTCAGTTGTGTCTGTAACAAACAAACTTGCTCGTATATGTATTTGTTTACGATGCTCAGATTTGACATTGGTGAAATCATATACTTGATACTAAGTAATCAATTGAGGAGTTTCAGCGACAAATTCCATACACCACCAGTAAGACACTGCGGTTAATTTTTTATTGTATGGTTCCAGTATAAACGTTTCTTCGGCATCTTTATTTAACACAATAGACATGGTTTCAGAAAAATTATCGGTTGAATGACGCCATGGAAATGTGGTAAATATCCTAAATCAAGCAGCACTGAACATGGATAGCCTATACACGCCAGTGACTTCCGCTGTATGTTTGATAGTTTTATTTTGCTGTAACCATGTTGATGATCCTGATGATACTGTGTATACGATATTGTTAATCTGCTTGTAAGGAATTTTAATCAGATTAGTTTTTTTTAACAATATCAGGAATTCCACTGATAACATCTCCTCGTTTTGTGTTAATTTCAGAAACTTTTATATCAACAACCATTGGACTTCCAAAGAAATCATCTGCGATTTTATTAAGTTTTTGAAAATTTCTACGAGTATTTAAAAACATATTTATGTGAACGTCATACTCGGCTCATAATGTATTTAATTTGTCATCAATTGTAGTATCTTTATCATCCACGTATTTCTTTGTTGCGGCGTCTTCGTCGGATGTTGGTTCTCTTAAAACAACAATTTTATTTCCATTCATGCTGAGTTCACCTGTCATTGTATGGCCAGTGGATCGTAAATGATCGGCAACACTATTTTTAATTTCATCCCTGATGGTTATAAATGATATATTTGAGTCTCTGATTCTACCACCGTCAGTAAGTACTGAAATATTATCCATGGTAGCACTGAGAACTCTATGAATTATGTCGATCTACTTAATATTACTCGTCATTAAAACACCTATTTATCCTGAAAAACGACAACTTCATCTTGGTCAATCCCAGAAAGATTCATAATCTCGGCGAGTTCATCTTTTGTAGCGAATTTCGACAAATCGATATCTTCTTTCTTTTTGTCTTTGATAGAGGATCTTTCATAAATATCAACCATTATACAATTAGTGATTATTTAAAACAGAACTTGTGTACACGTTTACAACTTCATAAGGTGCATTGGAAGATTTTGAAATAGCATCGAGTATAGCAATTACTTCACGTCCGCGTATTGGCGGATCAGTTATTGTCTGTGTTGGTAATGTTGAATACCATACGGGAGTTTTTACTTTGCTGACATATTTTAAAAATTCCTTCAGTGGTGCCAACCCATACAAATCGAAATAAACAATTCCACGTGGATCAATCGCGTATGCAACCCAATGAGTACCTGGACTAGAACTTGTATCGAGATTGATGATACCAGTCTCAACACGATTTGGTTGTTTTGGTAATTGATCACACATAAAAACACCGGAAGTTTTGATATTTAATCGTTCAGCAGCATCAAGTAAATCAAAATTGGACATGGGAAGGAGACGCTTTGCATCTAATGAAATGTTCCAGGAAGTCTTAGACATTTTCCGTACCATGAACAAGGAGTTCCTGGCAGTCTTAGACCTTTCCCTGTTGATTTTTTTGGGAAAGATTTTATTCCTTTTCCTGTTTTTTTCTTTAATACCATTCCAGCAGCAGTTTGGACGGCACCTAACGCAGCAGCTTTTGCAACAGCTGGAGCTGCAGCGGCTATCAATGCTGGTATAGCTGCAAGAAGTGGAAATATACTACCCGTCTTAACGATATCTTTAATGGCACCCACAGACAGATCAAGTCGTACGCCGGTCTTTGATTGTTTGGCGTCATTGAACTGCCTGAGTTGATGTTCAGTCAGTAATAGTTTCTTTGGACCACCTGTGAGTTGTGCTGATTTCAGTAATATTTTTATTCCAGAATTCTTTTTTTATACTGATTGTAGCTTTTTAATCTGACCAGGAGTCAGAGTAAGATTAACGTGATGATATGACATTATAATATTGTTACGTGTAGGCTTGTACAAAAGTAACAAAAGAAAAGAGTGAAGCCAACAAGCTTTGTAAATTTAACAAAAATTATTTATTTCCCTAGAAAACAACATAAAAAATAAAAAATAGGACTTACGGTTCGTGAATATAATCCAAAATTTAATCCTAGAATTGAAAAATATAAGTCCTATCACTAAAGAGTTTTAATTGAATCCAGGTTCGAATCTCAGTTAAATTCCAATATGGAAGGCGATGACGTCGGATGAGATCGTTATACTGATGGCAACAGATCCTTGATTGAAGCACAGTTTATAATATTTCTGTTTAGAATTCCAGAATAAATTTCCACTGAATGTCTTTCTCCCAGAACTTTTATGAATATGAAGCACTTGTTTTGTTTTCTAGAGAATATGGATTATTAAACTCCAAAAAATTATTGAACTTCAAAACAATCTGACATCAACAATTGAAACACCTTGTACCCTCAAGGTGTAAAGATGCGACTCTGACTAGATCTAGTAGAAAATGGCTGTTTTAAGCCTCAATTTTAGATCACATAATGGCTCACGTTACAGGCTACATGATTTCTAACTTGAACAGCGCAATAAAAAAAATGATAATTTGCACGTGCGCCTTAAAAGACTTAGCAAATCTTACTATAAGACTCAATAAAAAAGTTGTTTACAAATTAGAGCCATCACACAATCAGAAAATGACCTTGGTAATAGCCAATCGTTTTATCTTAGTGTTTACAAGATCTATGAACCAGGGTGAGCTAAAAATAGTGCTGAAGAAATCATTATAATCTAATCGGGTCAAGCCAATTTTCCAAAAAAGAGATTCAAATCCAATGAAAATTATCATCACAATAAAATGTAATGAAACAAAAATAAAATAAAAGAGAATTTTAAAACTAACACACAAGCAATTTAATTATGTATACGTAACAATATCATGATTGATTTAATTACATGTTTTCTACTGGAGCATCAATGACTCTCATTCGTCCACCAACACCTTCAAGCAACATTGTTTTATCGCTGAGTATAACATCGATTGCTTTGTAATTAGCAATTTCTCCTCTTGCCACACAAACTCGAAAGTGTATATCAACGACAGATTGCCTAACTAAATCCAGATGTTCCAATGAGAAATAATAGATCGGACACAGTGTTGTAAAATCTAGTTGTGATATTTGTAGACCAGAATCAATATTTTGATCACGTCCCATGAATGTCATAAAACGATGATATGCATGTGCAACATGATTAATTTCAAAATTTAATAATATATCTTCAGATGGTTCTTGATGTCCATTTATTCTCAGTGAAACTTCAGTAACACCAAGTTTGTCAAATATCATTATACGTGTGTTTGTGAGTTTACTCGTGCAGCATCTTGGAAAGCAACAAATATATGTCGCGATGCAGAAACGCCCTACTGTGATGCTCTCTGCCATGTGAATAAACCCATTAATGTTACTTTGAACACTATCTGTGGTCATTGTCAGCCATGATAATGTTGTTTTACCAGCTGAGTCCATAAAAGAGAGTAGCCATTGTTCTTCAGGGAGTGATGGGGTCATTGTTGGCATCCACAATGAAAGTTTTGTTAGTAATACTTTACCAGCATTACCAGCAGGTCGCCAAATTGCATCATCGTCGGTAGCCTTTCTTACAAGTACAACTGTATGCTTGGCTCCGAAAATAACCTTTCTGACATTTATGCAAAATCTAAAGATATGTGACAGTGGAATTGCACATGAAAATCTTCTACTTCCATCTTTCAACATTGATCGACGCGCTGCAAATCCTAAGTTGAAATTTGCATTAGCACCATGAACCACCGGCCACACATCAGCATTAGCAGTGTTGGCGAAGTTTATTAGTCGTCTTATATTATACAGTATGTTGTCAGGGTGGTCAAAAGTATCCTTCACAAACATCATTGACGGTCCAGCTGATCTTGAATAATCATCGCTGTATCTTGCAAGGCCAAGTATCGTCGTGGCAACATTGACGTCTTTCTGAATCGATTCAATATTTCTTCCGTCGATAATATACGTAGCACTGTCGAACAGCGCCATAATGCCATTATTAACAAACCAACCATAACATTAGCTCCATATTCAGTATTATCTGTTTTTAAAATTTCACCTTCTACTTCAATAAATGCTTCAGTGGATAAGAAATATCTGCTTGTATCCTGAACTTGTAATTCGATACTTCCACACTGATTTGGCTGTCATGCGTCATAAGAATAATACTGATAATCATGTATTGATTCATCTTTGAGAACTGGTGCGCCCATGTCGAGTTCGGGATCAGACACACACTTGAACATTTTGTTATATTTGTTATCGTCTAACACGAAGACTGCTTCCTGCTTTCAGACTAGCAGTTATATTTTTTTCTTTTTCTGACATGGGTATATCAGCCATTGATGGCAACGCCATTGCTGCTAGTTTTTCATTTGCAGCTTGATTTATTATTTTACTTACATTTGCAGGCATAACTTCTGTGCTGCGTAATTTTACTGGCTGAGGTTTTGCTGGCTGAGGTTTTCGTAGTATTAATCGTGCTAGTCTATCCTTGATTGCAGAAAATAATTTACCGGCAACATCTCCAACAACACCAATTCCTTTATCATGAACAACATCAATAGCTTTCATCCCCAGTTGTTTTGCAATTGGTATTACTTTCGGAGCTATCCTTCTAAATAGGCCCTGAACAACATCACCAAGTCCATCTTTGTAGTACACTTTACATGTAGGTAATCATGAATTTATCAACCTGACCATGGTTGGTCCACGGTGAGTATTATGTATAATCATCTTATTTTCTTGTCACTGATTTAATTGTATACACTTAATCACTGTGGTAATCATCGGCGATTTCATCGATGAGAGCTCTATAAACATTAATATTCATGATACCTCCTGTAAATAATCGTTGACAAATATCAGCTACTTCATTAATGATTTCTGGGGAATTATTACCAGCTCGTTTTCCTCCAATGAGGATTTCTAATCTGTCCACGTCGGCAAGGACATTATTGGGACAAGTAACAAAACCACTTCCCCTGATACCTGCACCAATACCACTTCCAGTAGCACCGGGGGTAGAATTGTCATCTTCTTTGATGTCATATGGTATGTAATATTGTTTTGGTTCTGGAGAAGGAGTAGGAGGAGGTTATTTTTTCTTCTTCCCTGATTTCCTCTTCCCTGATTTTTTCTTACTTGTTTCTGGTGGTATTTTTTGTTCTTTCATTTCTAAAGTTTTTTCTATCCGATTTAATTCTTCTGTGCATCGAATTTCTTCTGCGTGGATTGATTGATTAAATAATATAAAATCAGGATGATTATTAGCAACTTGAGCACCTGCTGGTACATTAGCATAAATCTTAAATATCGTTTTAATCCAGTCTTTTTTTGCTATTGTTACATCAGGTTTTAAATAATCAATTTTTCTATCAAAATCTAGTGCAACATTAATCACATTATTTGTATCTTTCCTGATAAATGCAACTGCATCATCGCGAAATTTTTCTGTTGCTGGTTGTCTTACTTTTGGTTGAGGAGGTTGAACTTCAGGTTGTGGTTCTTCAGAATAAAGCTGGCCAACATCCCTAAGTGTTTCTTGTGATTGAATATCAGCTATTTCACCTGGAAGTCCTCTTAGAATCTTTTTTGTTTTCTTAGTTCTTTCTGCTATTTTTCCAGTTGCTACCGCAGTTTGCTGCAATGAGGGAAGAAGACCTCTGGTAGCTCTGTAACTTCTTCGGTAGTTTTCCTAATCCCTTCGGTAGATCTAATAACAGGTTTAAATAATTCTGCTGTATCCTCTGCAAATTCCACCTGAGCTTCCTGACGCGCTTGTAATCTTTGTTTGACAGAATCACAGACAGGGAGATATTTCTTAATTGCTTCTAGTCACTGTTGAGCTAGTTTAGATGTGTGAGATTCCATTATAATATCAATAATAATTTAATTAAGTCAAACACACACAGCAGCAGGGAGGGCGACAACAAAGAATGAGTGAGCGTGCAAGTAAACAAAACACACCATAAAAAACAAAATCATAAATATAAAAAAATAAAGTGACCGAAATAAGCTAACCTGATTGGAAAAGTTTCGGGTCGGTTAGAGATTCGGTTTTGACGTTATTGGTGTTTGTGTTTTTGTCTCCGTAGGAAGCTTTAGTTTTCAGCATAATCTCTAATGGAAACTTTGTAGGATCCTCCCTCCCTGCTGCTCTGCCTTGGATGTGGGAGGTCGCAGGTTAAAAACCAGGCCAAGTCATACAAAAAAATTTAAAAAAATGGTATTAACAGCTGCCTCGCTTGGCGCTCAGCATAAAGAGGTTAGTGTTAGGATTGGTCGGCCTGGTGTCAGGATAATGTGACTGGGTGGGACATCATGCTACATGTCTGCGGCATGATGCCCCAGTGCTAGACATCATTATAAACTGTCACAGTGCAGACATCGTGGTGATTTGACTGAAAATTTTTTAAGGCTACATTAAAAATCCACATCACACAGAGACTTTTCTATTGTAATTTTTGAAAGAGTTGTTGCCCTTTCAGCTGAATGTGGCATAAGACAGAATCTTGTGAATGCAATTTGTCTTGCAGTTTTTTTAATGGAACACTGGTATAGATTATCGTCATCATCGAAAGATGCACATATTAACAAGTCTCCCATGATTTGTTATTTGCGTTATGGCCTTATTGTTGGATGCAATATATAACAGAAATTTTGTGAGTGCAGCAACTCTTAGTTGTTTTTAGTGGATTGATTTGATACTTAGTGAATAATATACTCATCATTAAAAGATAAGCATTTTGACCACTCATTTTCTTGCACTATTTTCAGTAGAGTGATGTGCTTTTTTTTTTATTATAGACTCATCTCCATCACATGGGGTGCATATATTTACAAGAGTTTCCTTTTGTCAGATACTATAGCTGGTGCAGTATGTATCTTGAAATGTTTGGACGACAAATCCTGCCAGGTTTTATACTTTAACATAAATGTGTACCAGTGTGACTTATTTCATCCATGGATCACTTTTTTTGCTATTAAATTTAGAAAATATACTGGTACACAGTTTGGGTAAGTTTTCTAATAATTGCATGACTCTTGGGTTGATGACTGGCTGGTTTTAAAATTTCAGATATCAAAACCTACTTCATTCTTGGACGAAAAAGGAAAGATGATGACCAGTCTAAAGCAGCTACATCCAATGGAGAAGCCCCAGTACATCCAGAATCAGTGGCTATCAGCATGGATAACTCTGAGACTGTCATCAGAAATCCCACAGAGTCTGATAACTTAATGAAAGATGCAGGAGCTGTGGAAGGAGAGGTTAACACAACTTTTTTTTGACCAACATTGATTTTTGTCACACCTTTGATGTGGTAAAAACCAAGTGCTGTTGAGTGAAAGTTTATTAGATGGTAAATAATATTATATTAGCAGGTGTATAAGTCACACTCATCTCCATACAGTATATACACTTATACTATTACATAATGAACTGGCATGTCAGAATCTATGCAGTTTGTTCTATCCACAATTTCTAGTCAAGAGTATAGACTGTATTCAGATATGGCCATTGTTACTACCGAGTTGAGGGGGGGGGGAAGAATCCAGGTGGCTGAGGGATCTAAAGTGCTCACCTTTACCAATCACTGCCATCTCACCTCTGTTTACATGGGTTTGAGTCGTGTGAGAAAGATTGCTAGTAGCTTTCCTTGGGTTCATGGTTCCTACTGGGGTTTACCGGGTTCTTTCTGCACACTTATACTGACTGCCATGTATAGCATTGCATGTGCTCAACAATGGCATTAAACCCAAAATGACAACAGTAAAAGGAGTAAAACTTTTAAATGCCTTATTCACGAAAACCACTGAATAGAATATTACCAAATTTGACAGAAAGCATTTTGTTATGTTGGCTTTTAGTTTTTACAAACGATACAGATCTGCCATCAAATATGGATGCCATCAAATATGCCATCAAATATGGATGCCATTACTGACAATAGAAAAAAGTTCATGTAAAATCTGCAGTTCAGGATTTAACCAAATTTGACAGAATTGTATACCAAGAGTGCAGATCTGCCATCAAATATGGCTGCCATTAGTATCAAGGAAAAACCTTTATATGATCTCTCAAAACCCACTCAATGAAATTTGAGCAAATTTGACAGAAAACATCATGGCATGAAGGCCTTAAAATTTTTAACACAGGTGAGCTTGTGATATGTCATTCATCAAACATAGTGCATCTGTTGAGTTTACTATACTATCGTCAAGAATTTTTTTACTTCACTTTTGAGCAGGAAACTGCATATTATTTATGCCTTTATCTTTAGAAAGACTTTTTGTCATATATTAAAATAGGTCAAATCAGCACAATAGAAAGTTTTGGGAATTAGTTCATGTAGGATATGTTCTTACAATTCTACATAAGCCAGCTGAGTGAAACGATTATGTAAGACAGATGAGTGTTATCAGGCCTACTTGGGCCTGTTGTTCTGACACTATTGCATGTACAGTCATGAAACTTGATAGGTGTGTTTGTGTGGAGAGTACTGCTCAGTACAGTCAAAAGGAGGGCGGGCCACTGTGACATTACAGAGTATTTGGAATATCAGAATTCCATTTGATTTACTCAATATGACTGAACACAGTAATGTTGATTCATCATTTATCTCCATCCTGTCTGTTCATCCATTACGCTAACTCCTGGTTCAGTGTTTTCTGATGAATATTCATAAAAGGCGATTGAATATCTTTGAAGCAGATGATAAATTTTCAGAATTTCTCACCTCATTGATATTTTACCTTTTCATACTTTTGAAACTTATGATACTTAAGACTATATGAATATTCTTATCTATGGAATAGAGATGTTATTATTGTGGGTTCAACACCATTTATCAGGACATGATATCCTATACATGTTGGTTGGTATAACTGGTGGAGGAAGAACCCAGGAAAGCCCTGGGAAGAATCACAAATGTGCAGGAAGCTATTGGCAAGCTTTCGCACATACCCGTGCCTGAAGTTGAGATAATGGAGAGGGTGTAAAATCACTTGTTATTTTTAAAATTAAACACAAGGAGACCATTTTATTCATGAATAAAGGAGTCTAGCCATTCCTCAGGTATGAGGAAACTTCATCAGAGATAAGACAAGACTCCTTTAATGAAAAATTCAGTGTTTTATTTCTTTAATTTAATACTTGATTATTGATGAATTTTCTTTGAAAAGTATTATTCTTACTGAGTAATAAGAGCTGTGTTTGGAAATCCCGATTTGAGGAAATCATTTGAATGTTTTGTTTAATGTTTAGTAAAACTGGGGCTGGATCAATCATGAAATAATTTGGCAGATTCTTTATGCCTTCAGATTCTTTTGTTTACTACAACTCTGAACCTATCAAGGCCAATATTTTATGTGAAATAATTTTTGTACATCTTCTGACCTGGATGAAAAGTGCTTATTTGGATGTTAGAAAGGTCAGTATCCTCAAAATTCAGACTGAGTTCAGGTATCAGATTTTTTTATTTTTCCCCCAAATTGTCCACTGAACAAGTAAAAGGAAAATCTTGCTATTGTGACTCCTGTTGAATGGATGGTCAAATTGACACCACATTTTCCCAAAAAGAAAGACCTCTTATAGTGTCTGGTTGGCCCAGAATGAAAATGGTGGCTATATGACATCCAGTATGGCCAGCACAGCAGACCTCATTTAATCTTGTCATTGCTTCTCCTCAGTGGATGGTCATATCAACAAGTGGTTTTCACTGAAAGACTTTTTATGCTGTCTGGTTGGTTCTAAATGAAAATGTGATATCTGACATTCAGTATTGTCGCCACAATGGCCAGCTTGAAAGTATTTTTACCACTCCTCTTGAATGGGTGGATGGTAATTATCAGCATCAAGTTTCATTTTTTATAATATCTAATTGATTCTAAATGAAAATGGATTCGATCTGAGATCCAAAGGCCATCATGGAGGCAGTTCAGAAATTGTATTGCTAATCCACCTGAATGCATATCAACATGAGACATGGGTTTTTACTAAATCACCACAGTAATTCCTCCATGCCTTTGGAACTGATGTGGCTCAGTTGGTAGAGCATTGGACTCATAATCCAAGAGTCAAATTGTGGGTTCGTTACCTTCGAAAGGGAACTTAGTTTTCGTTTAATTGGCATGATGTAGCTAATAGTGTTTTAAAAGTGCAGATGTAACCGACAGCTTTCATGATCTTACTGAATTAGGAACAGGAGATAATTCCAGGCATTTCAGGTCATTTATATACACACACACACACACA
>JAECUM010016631.1:0-49584 GCA_016617855.1 Megalonaias nervosa | reverse complement strand
AACGGACGACGAACAGTGCACAACTAGCATCTAACTAGCCTGAGCGCTTTCGACTCTTAATGAGTCTTTTTTAAAGTCATATACAAAACATAGACGAAACAAACAAATAAAGCATAAAAACCGTTGTGTTTTATTTGTTTGTTTTGTCTATGTTTTTGTATATACCTTTGAAATAGACTCATTAAGTGTCGAAAGCGCTCAGGCTAGTTAGATACTAGTTTTGCACTGTTCGTAGTCAGTTTATTGCATTTATCTCAATCAATCCCTGACACACCTGATCCCTTGCTGGATCCAGTGCGCTTGAAATGGCTGTTATTCGCCATATGATTTGTATTCTTTATATACAGGTAATTCCTAGGCTTAATGCCGTCACGGTAGTCTACACTGTGGAACAATTGGCAACAATGTTGCAAGTGGCTGAACTCAATCGGGCAGGTACTAAGTAAGTGTTGCAAGTGGCTGACCTCAATTCGCGTTACTCTAGACAGGAAGGTGAAATGAATTTCATAGGGAAAAAAGGGTTTTTATAGGGACAAAGTGGTTCGATAGCGAGAAACAAAACACAATAATTACATGAACTGTTCCGTGTGTCTTGTAAAACTTTTAGAACGCTTTGAATGCTATAAAAACTTCTATTGACTTGAACTTGTTTACTTCAGGGATCCTATCTGACACTGCCATATGGCACGGACAATATTTCGAAGATTAGATCTACCGTTTATCGGAGAGAAAACAAACTCATGACTTTTTCAACAATAACGCGAGTATCACTGCACTCTATGACCCTGCCTATGGTAAACTCTCATTCTAAAACCAAAACATGCTTTCAGAAAAATGTAACAATGTTTGTCCTAGTTTTTCTCTCCGTTGCTTAAGAGTTCAGTAGAACCAGACTTTGTTTTGGTGATATCCATAGTTTCGTTGGCAACATTGCCACATTGTTTGTAGCGTGTCCTGCCAAACATCACATCTCCTAAATTGAGATATCCAACAAATGTTATGGTAGAACGTAAACAATTGCCTATGAACATTTCTCACATAGAATATATCCTTGTCTTAATTATCATTGTCCTATAATACTTTAAAAATAACAGAACCTATGTTACGAATATGTGATTTAATTACTTGTGTGTTAATTTTTAATTCTTTTTTATTTTATTTTTGTATCATTACATTCGATTGTATTGATTATTTTCACAGGATTTGATATTTTTGAAAGAGATATTATGTTTATATAAAACGTAGTATGACTCGCATGAGCACGATTTGTTCTTGCCATGGTTTGTTGATTTAGTAAACACTACGCGAAAACGGTTGGTTTTTGCCAAGGTCATTTTATTGCCCCACGTGTAATTGTATTGTTTACTGCGCTATTTGATGATGAAATAGCCACGCGTTCCATCGTGCGCGCATGAAATGACGTCTTAGTTCAGTTTAAAAATACTCAGATGCCCGTGAAATAGTCAGTCGTATAGTATTCCTTCACGAAGAAGGATATATGTTATTAGGTTCCGTAAAGAGTTGTATTTTTACGTCTTTGGAGCTCGAGATGTTTTATCATAGATGACAGATTGTTCAGAAGTTCATCTATTTTTTAGAATATAATAATTTATTCCCTGGGGAACTATGCAAGAGACAAAGACATTCGATGGATATTTATTCTAAATTGAAACATTACAAGTTGTGGCTCAACGTGGAACTCTTGACATTTGCATAAAGACTTCACCTGACGTCATCATCCTCCATCTTGGAACATCATCAAGATTCAAACCTGGATTCAGTTACAAATATTTAGTGAGAACATTTTGTATTTTTTCAGTGCTAGGATAAATGTTTGGATTGCCTTCACAAACTGTAAGTCCTATTTTCTATTTTCACCTTTTCACCGTGTTTTCTAGGGAAATAAATTATTTTTGTTAAAACTTTCGAAGATTGTTGGTTTCACTCCTTTCTTTTGTTATTATTGAACGAGCCTATACGTAACACTTAAAAATGGTGTCCTACATTTCCGTCTTTTTTTATTCTTTCTTACTCTCTGTAATGTAACGTGAAGTCTGTCTGTCCATCTCCCAAACCGCTAGTCCCCGTTCTACTGTCACCCAATGCAGTAACACGTGTTTGCATGCGTGCGTGCGTGCATATGTGTGTGTGAGCGCGTTTATGTTAGCTTTCGTTTGTACCAAAATTTAATATGAACATTACAGAAAAGACATGGTAACCATTGACTTAAACCGTTTTAATTTCTCCGTGTAGGTGTATGTCATCGTTCTCAATTTGTTCTGAAAGTCACTTTTGGGCTGCTAGATTGTAAGCATAATCTTTATGAGGCACCAAACAAATTTCTTTCTTTTGTTGTCTTGTTTGTTTTGTCATCCTATCAGTCTTACCGCCGATATTTTTTCTCTCTCAGCCCCTCAGTCTCTCTCTGTTGGGGATGTAGATGGTGTGGGATATGAGGCAATCATATCATCAAGATCGCTATCACAAACATCTACTAACGCATTTAGAAATGTATTGTGTGATACGGATCACTATTGTCGATTTGTCCTTGGAAACTTGTAATCGTTTTGCACACTATTTGAACTCTATACATTTCAGGGTATAGGTGTAAGCCTTCCTTTTCAAATTTTCCGAAAGTGAGTTTGTGCGTATCACTAATGCTACAATAATTTTAGGGGCGGAAGAAAATTCGTTTGGTCTGAATCAGTGCTTTCTTCGTTTTGTGACAGAAGTGGAGGCATTGATTCAGATTCGTTCATGTCGGCTTCGAAATCGCCAGCATGGATTTGAGCTAACACTTCATGGGGTGGGGGGTGGGGGGCGGCTTCTGTGGTGTAACGATTAGGAACGATGTTGCCACTTAATTTCTTCTAGTTACTCACCAGAATCATTTCATCTTGATTACAAAAATTTCGTTTGAGCAGGATTCTCGCGCAGCAGATTCCCGTATAGGGTTAGTGTCTTAGAGTATTCATTCAGTATTCAAACAGTTAATACGATGGATGAGTCAGCACAGATCGACTTGCTGGTCAACGATTTGCCAAGAGTCATACGAAAGCATAATTCACAGGCAAAAGTGTTAGCAAAACTTACCCTTCTGGTCGATGAGTTGATGGGAGTCATACAAAAGTTGATGTGCTGATGAAGTTTGCTATATCTGTAAGGTATATGGGCATATGTTACCAACATGTCCGCTTCGTCCAAGAAAGAGAGACAAAAGTCAAGATATCTTTTATCCTTGTCAGGAGAAAAGACAATGGGCTCCAGTGTGTTCTAAGAAAAAAGAGAAGTAAAGTGAAAAAGAGGAGATGTATTCAAAAGAAGAAGAAAGTGACGATGCAAAACAAACTCTGGTTGTGAAGAAATTAAACAGAATGAAAAATGAAGGTGAAAGAACAAACAAATGGACTTTTACTGATGTGTTGTGAAATTGAATTGTGACTTCTAAAAAGAGAGAATATAAGAGATAGAAAACGTAAGTGTCTCTTGGTCTTGATTTTTTTCTATAATAAGGATAGTGTGTTTTGTTTATAGTGACGCTGCATGAATATATGCTCTTTCACATCCCGCTATCCCTCTTTTTCATGTTTTCGGATGAAATGAATTGAAAGGGATGTTTTCCTTCTCGTACGCGCTTTGGTTTGCCAGTGGGAAAGAAAACTGTCAGTCTGTTTATCCATCATTGGTGAATCTTAATTTTTCAAAACTTTAGATAAATATTCACACATGCAGACACTAACACGAAAGAATGATGGGTAAAGGAGATTTGAATAGTGTTTCTGTGCCTCTGTGTGTGTGTGTGTGTGTATGTGTGTGTGTGTGTCCATCACTGTGTTTCAATTAAACTGTTGGAAGTGAAAAAGGATACAAATGCGAACAGAAATACAAGTTTAAAAGCCAAGGAGGAACTTTAACTTTTCTTCATGTTTGGATAACCTACTCCATTTGCAAAATTAAATTTGGAAGTAGATGGAAATTATGGCAATAAACCGAATGTCAAAGCTCTCAATTTTTATTGTAATGTTTATCATGTCATCATCATTATTGATAGTCTCTATTAAATTATCACCATGTAAACGACCTTCATGAATAACAGAACACTTACGCATAGCTATTCAGGGCAACTATGTGGCAGCTATCGATGCGCTGGCCGTCAAGCAAACATTTGCCTTTGTATTTCGTTGAGTTTTGTCCATTATTTAGTCTCCAATACGCTTTCACTTGTGCCCGATTGCCCTAATATCTTCACATTAAGGCCTGAAATTGGAGAGTTAACTACAACTTCAATCTTGCAAACACGTGCATGAGGCAGGAACACTACAATCATAATGAAAACACCGTCCATTTTCAATATATTTCTGGCATTCAAAATATATGAAACAAATAGCTGCCATTACGCACAATTTTATGTTGGTCGACGCCAGCATAGTGTTACATACAACGCCTTACACTTGCATATCAGACGGGCGCGATCATGACCATGTCGAGTGTTAGCATGTGGAAAGTGTCCGGCATTTCTTTAAGGTATGGCAGTAAGTCAAATTGTCTATAGGCATATAAAGTCGATTCCTTGAGCTAAACATCGGCACCAAATTTAGTACGCGACGCGAAAAATAGAGTAAAATAACACCAGCGTTGATTCTTACATTGGTCGCGCGAGAAGAGAGAGAGAAGTTTCCTCCCTTTTAGTATCACATAATTCATGTATGTTTTATGGGCCAATTTTAAACTCCGATACAAGCCCCTGTGTCCATAGCAAATAAGACACCATAAACTCACTCCGGATAACCTTTAACACTATAAAAGTATCACTGAAAATCTCAAAAATACTATAAATTATTATTTGGGACCCAATCCAAGCATATTAATTTTGACCATCTAAAGCAGTATGTTTTAACTCCCCAGAATATAACTGAAATATCTTATTCTTTGCCATTGTTAGCCTCTAAAACTCACGAAAACATAAATTATAGATCATCATATGTAGTATAAAACCTCATTCTAATTCCTCTCCACACGACCCTTTAAAGACTATACAATCTCTTTGTAAACACATTTTAAGCACTTTAAAATCTCATTCTAGACCCTCGGAAATGCATGTGTTATATGTTCGTTAAGCTTCAAATATTACGACCACGTAGTTTAATTACTTGTGTGTTAAAATTTGAATTCTTTGTACTTCATTTTTGTATCATTGTATATTATCATGATGATTATGTTCATGGGATCTGATATTTTTGAAAGAAACATCGTGTTCATTTAGAATGTAAATATGACTCTCGGCTTGCGTAAGCATTATTTTAGATTGCCGACTGGATAAACAACCGGCGTAAATGATTGGTTATTGGCCATAAGTCATTTCCTTGCCCATATGAAATTGCATTGTTTATTGCGAAATAGCCACGCGTTCTTCGTGCGTAAGTATGAAATGACGTTTTAGTTCTTTTTAAAAACACTTAGGTCCCTCTGAAATAGTCAGAGTCGTTCACATACCTTGTGAAGAAGGTATTATTTTTCTTGTGCTGGAAATTTTTTATTTTTCTTTACATCTGTAGAGCTCGAGATGTGTCTTGTTATAAATGACAGCTATAGGAGTTCATCTACTTTTTAAATAATAATTTATTTTTCCCTGGAGAACTACACAAGTGGTTTAGGACAAAGACATTCAGTGAAATTCATTCTAAATTGGAATAGTACAGAACAAATTGTGGTTCAACGTGAAATTCTGGACATTTGTGTAAAGACTGCACCTGACGTCATCATCCTCCATCTTGGAACGTCATCAAGATTCGAACCTGGATTCAGTTAAGATTATTTAGTGATAGGACTTATATATTTTCACAATTCTAGGGTAAATGTTTGGATTTTCTTCACAAACCGTAAGTCCTATTTCATATTTTCACCTTTTCACCGTGTTTCCTAGGAAAATACATTATTTTTATTAAAACTTACAAAGCTTGTTGTCTTCACCCTTTTCTTTTGCTACTTTTGAACGAGCCGATACGTAACCCAATAATAATATCGTTTGTGTGGGTCATTAATGCATTATGTATGCAATGGACATAGAAATGCGACACAATTGATGAAATAAATTTTCTCTTTTTACTTTTTGACTTTAAGTTTAATTTGATTTGAGTAAACCCAGACAAACCATTTACCTCACTCAGGCGTTAGCGGAAGATCTAAAATTAAAAGTGGGCATTGTACGTTTTTCGTATTCAGAACCACTACCCGAAAAGGTAACTTTGTCATTCCTATTGATGTGGTTACACAATTATTACGTTCGGGAAGGCAAATATAAGAAATAGATTGAACTTTAGTTTTTGATATAAATAACATTCAGACCAAAACTGTCGCCTTGCTGCACCCCTAAATTACATTGATTATGAGAGTTGTCAAAGTCCTTGTTTGCCACGCAAATCGGTACTATTTCGTGAGTAAAGTTGAAATATAAGGATCAGTGCAAAATTGGCTATACATTTTTAAGACTTAGGCAACATTTATTATATCAGGGTTAATACTTTGAATGGCATATGTCCCACAAGGCCAATGTCCATCATTGCTTAGAATTTTGGTAATAAGAAAAATCACACGTAACAGATGATATGGGATCTAAATGTATAAATAATTGATCCGTCATGCATATAATATGTACTTGAAATATCAAACAAGAGCATTTCCATCATTTGCTTACACGCATGTACATTGTGTCTGAGTGACACTTCGTCAAACGACAAATGTAATTCCTGAGCTTGCACACTTAATGCAATTGGACATTTTCCATAATTCTCGCATTTTCATCACATGTATCTATACCTTACTAATCTATGAGAATAAACGTGAGTTAATGTCAACCATTTTCAAGTCTGTTCTCATATTTGGAACAAAGTAGATTGAGTTGGATTAGCTTGAATGCTCTCAATCAATCAGTTAGTGATATCAATTCTTCATTAGGATATATCCATTGTTCCGGCAAATATCACAAAGATTAGTTCGTATTAGCACATTGATATAAAGTTTTTCAATTCCATAGCATTGGTCTTCATGATTAAGATCGGCACACCTTGTCAGTAAAGAAGCGTCTCTGTGGAGCTATATATTCCAAATGCAAGGCTACCCGTTGTGTTAACTGACATTGAAACGTGTTACATTCTTGCTATTTTAAACCTGATATCATTACTATGGGACATTTGGGTGAGCCAGTACATACAACAATAACCTGATGAAAAGCTGACACAAAAGGATTAGAAGATCCCACCTTTCATTGTTTCTGTTGTCTGTACACTATATAAATTTGAACAGGTTGTTTGGAATGTGCCTCCAAAATTGTCGTGAGCCATCGTACTTTACTTCCCATGTACAAAAATATTATATGTGGCATATATCCAACCTATGAAACATCTAAAATATCATTCTTTGCTCAACTGTTCTGTTGAATATTTTCTTCAGTTTCTTTTTTCACATTTGCATGAAAATTTCATTTAAATTTTCATTCTGACTTTAAGATTTAATTTGTCATTTCAACTTATATTAAAATAAAATTTATGAATATTTTTCTATTTGAGACATGTTTAATAATACAAATAAAATTTTAGTATAACTTTAAATTTGCTGCATTCACAAATACCTAAGGAACATATATTAGATTTATATTTGTGATATGCATGAGTTCTAATAAATCCACATTGATGAATATCAAAACTATATACTTTCTAACGGTTGTCACATTATTAGTTTAGCATGGCTTGAGTAACGTGGCATGCATAAAAGTACTTTAACAAAAGTTAGCAATAAATACTTTGCCCTACTAGTTCCCGAAAGCATTACTTCCTGTTCAGTACCTGATAATGTCGTACTAATCTATTGCTATAATATATTTGCTCCTGTTAGTTTGGTGGAGAATATTTCAGATTACCATATGACTTCCAATGATTTGGATAGTACTGAAAAGTTCTGTACAAATGAATAAATATATGCTGTTTTGTATATCTATACCATGTGTGTACATTGTTTATGATAATAGACTGTATGTGCCATTAAATAAATAGCACATTAAATACTAAATTTCTTTATAGTTATATATTTGTACATTAATATAAGGTCATTTTAGGAAACATATTACTACTGTTCAATTAATTAGTAATATAAATTGGGTTGTAATAAGACTTTATTAACTAGTAGCTTTTTTGGAATTGCCGCTAATCTATGTTATGAAAATTTTGGATTATATCAGTCTGATGCATCAAGACTATTGGCACATCAAAACAATAGTAAGAACGTTTATCATAATACCACTAGAATACATTTGGATACTCGATACCTTTGGACTTGTGATAGGACGTCAGGACTATTAACGATTACGTTCAACTTGCTGTAAGATATTTTTAATTTTTCACTTGGTAATTTAGGGAAATAAATATTTTTTTTTTTCATTTTACAAAACTGTTTGTTATTTTGCACCTTTCTGGTACTTACTATAGGACCATAGTTTCGTAATAATGTTATTCAGAGGAAAACAATTGTAACTTGAGTCAAAGCAGTATGGCTTGTTCTGTGGAAGACGCCTTCACTTTCTAAACGTTTTCGCATCGATATATCACTTCGTGCACAATGCTGAGTTTATTGCCAATTGAGCGAATGGAACAAGAGATTTTTATATAGATACATTTGACCGATTTCAAGATCTGGTATTGTTCAGGGTGCATTGATATGTTCAGTGATTTTCAAAGAGCTCTTGCAATGATGCATTACCAACACTGTTTTGTATTTTACTTTTCATTAATTAAAAAAAAAATCTGTTTTAATGGGTTCTTTCTTTCCATTGACCCAAATTCCATTATATTGCATTACTGCCTGTAAAGGAACCTAGAAAGCAATTCACAGGAGTGCGTTCCGTATAATGTCAGCAGTACTATCAAATTAAATCATGAACTGATATATTAGGAAATACCCTTGGTCCCATGTAAATCAATGCATAACACTTTGTGATGGAAAGAAAGCATACCATTTGAAATATATTACTAAAGTGTAACAAATAGTATTTGCAAACAAAATGTTCCTATGTATTTTAAAGGTATGAATCTTTCGAGTAGCCATTCCAATTTCATTAAGTAAATTCGGTTCATCAATTATATTAATTATACGTGCTTATCTAGCACATTTACTTCTATCTGGCTTATCCTATTTTCAGGAACCAACTGCAAAACATTATTATTATTATTATTATTATTATTATTATTATTATTATTATTATATATATATATATATATATATATATATATATATATATATATATATATATATATATATATATATATATATATATATATAACTATACTATAACTATATATATATATATATATATATATATATATATATATATACCTTTACATTATCTAATGTTGGCTAACACCTTAAAAACATATATATAAGTACATACAAATATTGACATTAGTTCTTATCAAAGACTAACATATTCTCTTTGAATGTGAAGATATTGTTTGCTAATAGCTACTTGCATTGTTAATAAATCTTCTTTCTCAAAACAGTAAATTTCTTCTTCCGAACTAAGTTGATAATACTCGATAAAGAGGAAGATAAATATAGACAGAAAAAAAAATCATATACACGAGGGAAGTACGCACAATCGTGGGACCAGACACTACTAAATCGCTTAAGCAAACATTCATTTATTTATCGTAAAGTACAGTAGTGAGAGGCAAATGAAAACAGAAAGTGTTTCTGTACTCTGTACGAAATAGTTTCATAAATACACGCATCACATCGATTGTGTATAGACATGATTCAAAACTAGTTCTTGTCATTTTCATCATAATTCTGTCTACAAAGTAAAGCAGTGTATATTAACCCACTGAAAGATGTAAGAATAACTTTATGCCCCGATAGTTTTGTGTAACGATGAACGATACAAAGATAAATGAATTATAATGACTATTTAGTTGTAATTTCATTAACCTTTAGTGTTCACTCTAAATGTCACAAAATATTTCAATACGATAAACTGTACCTTTCAGTTTGACAGGAAAAACTGGGGACATCCTGTAATAGAACAGGTACAGATATCGCCAGTGTCACACATATTCAATACTTTTTTTACAATTATGCTGCATTTCGCTTCGTTATATTTTGTGAACATTACTTTTTGACGCATCCTTACTTTCTAATGTGGCCAAGAACTCTGCAGTAGACATTTATTTTTATGGAATACTAAAATTGTTCACTTTCAATTTGAACAAAGTATTTGTTAATTGCTTCTGCACTGCTAACAAATCTGTTTCCGCAAGACTATATATATATATATATATATATATATATATATATATATATATATATATATATATATATATATATATATATATATATATATATATATATATATATATATATATATATATATATATATATATATATATATATATATGTCTGAAATAAATCGATAATAAACGATATATAGAAAGATACATTAGCAAGAGAAAGAACATCAAACACACACATATGAAGTAAACATCATCTTGGACTTGCCAACATTAAGTCGCTTAAATAGATATACACTTATTTCTCATAACGTACTCGAGTCAGAGGCAAACAAAAATGGAAGATGTGGTATTGCTCCCTACGAAGCAGTACCATATATGCTTATATCACAACAATTCTGTATAGGACTCTTACAAAGCCAAATTGGTAGGTCATCAATATGTCTACTACGTAAAAGAATGTACATTAGTCCCTTTAAAAGACGTAAAAATAAATATATGTGCACATTTTGTATTGTAAAATGGTTAAGGATACAAGCCAACCAAATTGTAAGGACTGTCTTAAATATTTAGAAGCTTTGCAACAACTTTTATAGTGGTCACTAAAATTCAGAAAAGTTTTCGCAATACCTTCAACTTTACAATTTAGCGTAACAAGAGAAATTGAGGATACCCTGTAACAGAAAAGGTCAAGATATCACTTGAGTCACTTTTCCTTAACTTTGATTTTTTTTATTATAAAAAGTAAATTTTATTCGGCATTTGCCTTTGTTATGTTCTCTGATAATGTTTTAATAACCATACAGTTACTTTGTAAAATGATTACTTGTATTCTTTATTAGTTTACGTACCAAGCAAACTTAAAAGCGGCTCATATATAGAACACTGTGTTAATACATTAATATATGTACAAGTGAGTTGTCAAGCGTATCGTTAGTCGTCATGGCATCGAATGTAGAACAAGATTTATGAAAATTTCTTAAGAAGTACTTCCTCGTTGATGTATGAAATTCAGCCATTCTCACGCCATATTGCTAATACATATGCACATGTTTAGGTTATAATTAGTCTTGTGTTATGCTATGGAAATATAAGTATTATACTATGATTAAAATCTGTTCGAAAATCAACCAATTAGTGTTAAGACAACCTCTGCTTGTCAGACATGATAAATCCTCGTTGATATGCATGTAATATTGCTAGGAATCGAACGTTTGTAGAGCTGAAGTATATTAGCCTATATGATAGTTTTGACTTAAAGTATTTCAAAAATGCAACTTCTAGTGTGGCAACAAGTTCATTATTCCCAGCGTTGTCACCATGGCAAACATTGCAGCTGAAGTGTACGTAGATAAATAATACAACAAATAAAGTAATACGTTACGAAACAGAATACAAATAACATATAAAAACCTTTAATACAGTATTCCTTAAACGCACGATGTCTTTGCAAAAGTGATATATAATCAGATTGAAATAATCCGACTGGCAACAGTCAAATATGTTTCAGTAACTCCAAGAACAATTTCAGTGTCAGCATTATGCTAATCAAATTCAAGCTACCTACATTAAAATGTACTTGTCAATATATAATGTTGTCTACTTCAAGAAGACTTCATAGCACTCATGGGTACCTCACGTCAGTCAGAATCAAAATAGTGTGTCATTTGTGTCTGCAAAGATATTAGTCCTTGCTTCGTAATCATCCATTTATTTATCACTCATGTATTCTATCATCGTGGTTAATTCAGACTTATTTATTTCACTTATTACTATTATTACTTTGTATAACTTGCAGCTAGTTAAGTACCCATTTTATGTTGTGTCTGTTATTATTCTGTTTGGTCGCGTGAATTTCTGGCAACACTTGTACTTGATCTAAGTGACAGCATAACGCCTATTTATTGTAATTAATGCAAGTAAGCTTCAAAACACGGGTAAAAATGAAAATATGCGTTTTGACAAAGCTGCTATATTACATAGTAACGTTCTATGTGTCTAAATAACTAGCAGTTATGTCTACTATTTACAAAATGAATTTGAAATCTTTTATGGATGATATTTGGTGTAAAAGTTGCAAACTTGGCTCTATAAAAGTAAATTATTACATCTGCAGAAAGACTGAGAGAACTGTGACCATATTCATCATTCGTTACAACAGGTAATACGTGAAGTATAAAACATTATGACCCACCATAACCCACTAACAGAATCTTACGCTCCACTTACATCAACCAATTCCAAGAACTTGCGTGTCTTCTATTCATATATGCCTTCATTTTCCAATGATCTTGACCAACCCCTGAGTTAGAAAGAAGCAAGTTATTGAGTTTCAGGATTTTCAAGTCTCAGTATAATATATCTACCCTCGAAGTGTTTGGACCTATAACCTTATAAAAACAAAAGGAACCAAATAACTAAACTCTGCAACAAACAAACAACACAGAAACAAAGAAACAAACTCCAATATTGTCAAAAAAATTGTTTGTTGCATAAGTATTTTTTGATCTTGCAAGAGCGTTACAGTAAGGTTGCAAGAATATGAACGGACTATGCCACTAATACTAAAATGCAGGCATGATTAAATTACTTCCATGTTTTCATACATAACCGTACATACAAACGACAAGCAGAACCTTAACCGAGACGTTCAAAACTCAGCTCGACAATGCCAGAGGGTCTGAGGAAAGATAACGGCGTATGATATCCACCGACGGAGTTACTTGTTTGTACAGTACACATATGAAATCGTTTACTTCTATTGTTGGGCACTTATTACCAAAGAGAAATATTAATCTCACAACAATACAGTGGACTGCAAGGTCTGAACCGCTCAACCATGGTCTGTCCATAAGCTTGTACAACTATTAAAATAAGAATAATATGTTAATGTGACCTATATTTGACCGATGGTGTACAGTATCATCTATGAAAAATACACGCATAAGATAATATGGCTCAACGCACAATGGTGCTACGGTGTCAGTGAAAATCAGTTAAGAAAGAAAGAAAAAACTACTTACAAAGTCATCAAATTCCATGCAATTGGTCGAGCGAGTAATGTAGGTCGTTGTGCCCTAATTCTGTCATTATTTGTGAATTTACCCTTCGTGGTTCATTACTACAAAGAACGTGAGCTAAATGCAGATTCGTAACGTAATCGGTTGAGCGCGGCTACATGTCAGAGTAATTTGTTCTGCTTGTTTTGTAAACACATTTATATACATTTTGTAACGAAACTAAACTAGATAATCTCATGTCGATTATGTGTGGACATTACTATGCAAAGGTACAGCATAACCACAGCTTGGACCAATCGCTATTGGTATGGTTTAGCTTTTGATATTTTGAATTTTAGAAAAATGCCTGGCAAGGGCAGAAATCCATGTGTGGTTTTTAAATGTCCTTTTCCAGTTTGTGTAAATGGTCTGAGAATTCATTTAACTTTGCCTGCAATGTCTTGAACATCTGTAGTGTGTTACTATTCGCATATAAATCTTTCTCAATGTGGATCATACATGCACGAGTTGATGATATTATATGTACAGCGTCCTGATTCAGTTCAGTAAGCCATTTGCTATAATGGCTTGTAAAGGAATCAGTTATGACGTTTTGCAGACGATTTTCCGATACTAGTTTATCTATAGCTTTTACAGTCGCTTTAGTCATAATTTTCCTGGATTTTTTCTTGCCGTGGGCAAATCGATCAATAGCCCGGTTAAGTCCTGGGATTAGACCAACCACATGAACAACACGAGCAATAGCTATCCAAATTGGAGATGAGGCAAGAACAATCGTAATGCCCATGCTAGATATGATGCCATTTTCATCTGAACCCAGGCTTCCACTTTGGCCTGAACGTTTTAAGAAGCTGAAACCGAGCTCAAGATTATTTAATTTACCGATCCTCGAGTTAATTTTGGATTGCAGTTTCTTGCAGTTATCTGTCATTCTGTCTGATGCCTCTTTTAATAGGCCAGTGTCTGTCGTAGCCCACTCCAAAATAACATCTTGAATCTGTGCTTTGATTAGTGTAGGTCCAATTTCTCGTAGTTTACTCATTTCTGGAGCACTGTCGGTCCAGTCGAAGTGTTTTCTTTGCGTTTCTTCACTTTTTAAATACTCCTCCAGGTCTTGTAATAGCAATTTCTCTTCTCGGCCTAGCATTACCTCAAGTGTTTTGCACTATACAAAAGTAATAATAATAATAATAATAATAATAATAATAATAATAATAATAATAATAATAAAATCTCTAGTTTACTCTAAAGCTGTATATTCGATAATATTTGTTTTGGTTATCTTTAACTACTCTACCCTTAAATATGATCTATGGATAAGACATTTCTACTGTTGAAGTGCACATTCTAAGACATAGGAGAATTAATTTGCAAGGTTCAAATGATCTATCATATTCTGAACAGTATATGATGAGTTGTTATACATAACGCATGTATATGCGATCATATGACAATATTACAGCTTTCGAGAAATGCGGAAGTAATTATATAATAATGTGAACAACTGTAGGAATAGTGGAAGAAAATGTATTCATGCACATATAATACCCCCTATCTTGCATTCTGACCATGTGATTGAACTTTCTCCATCATGATGTATCAATCCGATACATTGCAACTAGTTGCGTACATTTTAACTAATATAATTGGCTAGTAAACCTCTTTGATTCCATCAGATGATGTCCATACATTTTGTCAAGTGTTCAAGAAACCAATTGATAAGGCAAAACTATCTGAAATCACAAAATTGTATGATATGCTTTATTCCCCTGTATGGCTGGAAAAGGCAATAACTCTGGGAAATGGAAACGCTAGGTTTCTGATATTTTCATCACATTTAAAGATTGGATGGATCATTGCATCTTCCAAGGTCCAGAAGTTGAGACTAAATTTGTGGACAGGTTACTTCAAAACTATAATAAATAAGAAGAAAACGTTTATGCTTAGCTTGTTTTCTCCTCAGTTTAGTACAGCCTAGTTCACTTGCGGCATAAAGGTTTAAAAGAAAACGATTCCTCGCTCAAGGCCTAGTTGGAAAACCCGGCATAGGATTTAACGTAAAAGTATGCATTATAACAGCGCGAGAAAAACAATCACGTTGATTTTAGACCATTATTTCAACGTTATCAGTTTTTACTAACTTCTTCTGGATTTTCTGGATTGTATAAAATTCAAGATTTTTATCCTCGGAAGTGTCCATGAACTCACAAATGCTCAGTTGACAGATATTCAAGCTCGTAATATAATGATTCACGGATTGAAAACTCTCCTAGCCCAAGTTGCCTCCTCAACGTCCTTTCTCCCTATTGTACACTAGGTAGTCATGCCATGACATCCTTATAAAAAAAGTATTAAACAATCAGAATAGCTCTACTAAAATAGGTGGAGGAACAAATTCAAGAGTCTTGCATAAGTATGGAAAATTTCCGACATTGGATATGGCGACTTCGACTACACAAGAGTAATTCAACGGACAAACTATAACGCTCAACATACACAATTTAATTTTCTACGCCAATACTTTGATTTAGTATATCATTAGCGCCAGACTTTGAACTTTCATTCATCGCTGTGCAATTCAACAGTTAAACTAACCACATATGAAACAGAATGCTCAAATATAAAATTCGACATAGAAATGGAACTTTCAAACACAAAATCAATTTGATAAATGTGTGAAGTTAGAATTCTCGAGATACAACAAGGAAAATTTCATAACCGATATGCTATTCAAGATACAACATCTGAAACATCTACATAAGAACGAAACTTTCAACGCCCACTTTGTAATGTAGCATATACAATTTAAAAGCTAGACATAGGAAACTTAACATTCAACACCAACAATTTAATTTAATTTTCCTGTTCTAATTCTCAACATATGACATTGAGTTTGCAACTGCTATTGTTTCACTGGACCTACTTTCGCCGCTACGATGCATCTTTCGAGTAAAGTAAATACATACGTAGGATAAGGGGTTTGCGTGGGAGATAGGAGTTAATCTATCGTTCACACGTTGGTAATTTACATTTTAGTCTAGCATGAATTTTTCAAATCATGAAAGATATTTTCAAAAATACCGTAGAGATCTAGAGGCTATTTATGCAAAGACTATTTACTCAATGGCAAAGGAAATTAACTTCATCGGATATCGAAACAGAAATACCAAATAGTGTACCAAAAATGTGAAGAGCTATATAAAACAGTTATATAATCAAACCGATACTCCAATCAGAAAGAAGTTAACTTTGTTCATTATGAGGATCGCATGCCACTATGAACCATGGGACTGCCCTTTCTATTAAAAACAGGTTACCAAAATGCTTTGTTTCTAAAACGTCTTGGTCACTAAGTCAAATGTTCGGTTGATCACTGGAACCGACCTGTGATGATGTCTACCGCTTGAAATCAAATTTTAAATTGTATACGCTTTGAATGACCACAATTACACACTAAACTAAAATGCATGACAAGTTCCCCGATATATGCTAATAAATAGCTAGCAACATGTTTAATTTATTCACATAACCCATGATGATCTTAGCATGATCCTTTGGAAGCCACTTGTTGCCAGACATTTGATTGGCATCACTGTCGAGCACATCGATAGTAAGTATTACAATTGTGTATTATGTTTCTAATTTATCATTGCAATCTCGTTCTCCCACAGTGGGTAAACAATTTGATGTCATGCGGCTCTTTAGAATATTTTCGTTTTTATAAAGCATGCTTTGATGATGGAAATTTTCTTTTCTGATCCGCATAAATGTTGTAATGGTGGTTTAAATGCCCTAAGTATTGCAATACGTTGTCAATAAAAAAAAAAAAAAAAAACACCAATAAAATAATAGAAGAATAGAAAACAAACAAAACCAGAAAAGGAAAAAAGAAACATTTGGATGTTTTGCATGTTGATTCATCTTTTACAAGACTAAAAAAATACCTTGTGACATTTCATTATTAAGACTCAAAGTATGATCGTAACATTAAGTAATTGCACTTCATGGGTCCACATGATAAAATCTAATAGTACTAACTTTGTGATTCATTCAGTTTTTAGAATCACAAAAAAGTGTTGTCATTCGCACGTTTCTAATGTATGGACGAAAGGTACATTACAAGTTATTAAATTTAGTCAAACTCCGATTCCCTATATTTAGAGCTTAGATGGTCATTGATGTTCAGATGTATGTAAAGATGTCGGTATGTTTCAATTTAGCCATGTGACTGCAAATCATTAAATCCTAAAATCTATTTTTGTTGAATGTATACTCCAATATGGATCATCTGGCCGTAAACAACATCAATTAATTTGCACTTTCCAAGGTTTTTCAGTCAAACTAAATTATGTGTTATATAATATATACTAATGAATCCAGAATTAGCTGAACAGAAAGCAACGTTAATAACAGGATAAATAAGAAGAAAGCTTTACTAAATTAATTTAATCAGACCGATAAAGTACCATTTAAAATGCATACGGCGTCAATACCACATAAACCTTGTGCGGTACCATTCTTTGAAAGCTTCGTGTAAGTTTAAGTTTAATACATTTGCTTGAGTACTATTTTGTATTGCTAAAATATTACCCATATGGTCATTTTAAAATATAGAAAACACATAAATTTTGGTTCGCAAAATGTATATGTTTCTTTCCAATCTCACTTGCTATTAATTAATATTAATGAGTACACGCATCTCACAAATATGGAGGTAATTTATATCATATAGAAAAAGTACACCAAATTTCGACTGCGTCACCTGTTTAAAAACTCCCATTGTTCTACATTTGGCCAGTGTAATTTTTTTTTCGACCATAATTAATTTTAATGCTATATTGAACATTGGAAATATAAACATCCATTCTAAACATAATAATTGTTAATGTTCAAAATTTCTTCCATAAAAGACGGTTCAACTGATCTGCTAGTAAGCATTTGGCAACATGCTATGTATGTGCTACAGAAGCACCATTTATTCGGTATCTAATAAAATGCCATTTGAATTTTAAATTGGCATTCATGGAGACCAAGAGGTATTGTACATTTTTACCTTCCGTGATACTTTTAAAAACATTGGCTATGAATATTTCTTTCTGATAAACTTTATCGGTCATATTTAAACCTTTGGTGTATAAAATTCATAGAATATCTTCCAGGTTGCTTCAGTATCGTAGAACCTCAGTAATTGAGGGGAAGTGACCAGGGCCAAAGGGATTCTAAAATTGTATACAGGCAGAGGGCCCTAATTACATGTTTAAGCTTGGGGAGGATCAGAAGTTATTGTTATGCCATGGATTGCTTTCAAGAACAACTCTTAGCACCGATGTATATCGTAGACTGTTGTTGACAACACATTTATTTTCATTTTGTAATTTTCTGTATTCCATTTATTTAGAAAACTCTTTAACAGGTTGATGTACATTTACTACACACATTCTCTCTCTCTCTCTCTCTCTCTCTCTCTCTCTCTCTCTCTCTCTCTCTCTCTCTCTCTCTCTCTCTCTCTCTCTCTCTCTCTCTCTCTCTCGTTTAATCATATTCTTCAATTTGATTTTGTACTCAAATTAAGACAAATATTGGAGTAATGCTAAAAGTGGACAGTAGTATAATGTAGATTGTTATTGCAATAATTGATAAAATATGAATCTTTGCATTGTCCATTGCTTAATTTTTAAGTGGACATTGTTTAGGGTTATAACACAGTTAAAGTAGTGCTAACATGTAATTGAAAATGTACCAATTATTATTGGAAGTACTTTATTCGTTTCTTAAGTTATATTGCAATTACAACACACAATGAATACGCTAACTTATTTGATCGGAGAATTAACTGTATAATGATATGTTGATTTGTTTTAATTATTTTGTTGTTCTTATCACTAAAATTGTTTCCTGCTGTTCCTTTCTTTATCACAATGGGTTGTACTTAATTGTTTTCTCCCATATGAATAGAAGAGGCTGTAAATCGTGGATAGCAACCAATTTTCTTAATCTGGCTGCTTTATTCATAATTAAATAAATACTTGCAGACAACGATTTCGTGATTCCAAGCATACAATTTTCATTCTACAGACAACAACGAAAATACAAACAATCAAATTTGAATTGATGATTAACAGCAATGGACCACAAGTTAAACAATCTAGAAAGAAAAATAACTGACAAAATAGCATGTAACTGTTATAAATGGTACCGTTCATAGATACAAAGGGAACATGCACATCATTGATTACCAATGATATTTTAAAGGATATACGGGTGTTGTAAAACAAATGCATTCCAGATTTAAGGCATTCAATTAAATCAACAGAGATGCAAAGGAAATAGATGGACACAAAACTAGTTTTAGGGAGATGATAGAAAATACTAAAGAAGCTGTGGATATGTACAATTCTCAAATAGAAAGATTTATAACTGTTTAAGGAAATATGTGACCATTAAGGTATTTATCACGGTTGATGACTATACCATATCTAGTTCTGATTTATCTATTACGAATAAGATACAATTTTACCTTATTTTACACAGGTGATAGTGGTCATCAGGGTTTTAGTGGAACTTGATAGACGAATTTCAGAAATAACTAAACATAGCCAGATGTTTCCTCCAGTTATATACAAGACGTAAACTAACTTCAGAAGTTATCCTTAGATCTGTTGAATAAGAGATATTCACAGCATTGGTCCCAAGGCCTGTTACTTGGTTCTGCAATCATAGTACTTTATACTGCTAAACAAACGCTTTGTTATCATTACATAAACCCTGATCCAACGAGTCGGGAATTTTACAAACAGTTGTTTGCAATTTATGTACTCATTCCTCGCTGATTTGAAATCATCATTCTATTTTCTATGAGTTCCATCTTAGCTTTTGGCCATTAGTGTGCGTTCATATTATAATTAAGGAACTGTTGGCCGTATGCATACACATTGTAACTACCTCAGTGTTAACAGTGGGATTAAATTAAGTTATTATTCTTCTCTGCTGTATCAAATCTAGCTGTCAGATTTCTTAAAATGTTGATTTTAAGCAGCAGAATTTGCTCGTTTAGTGGACTATGTTACTCGGTAACACAATCATGTCTAGCCCCATTATAACCATAGGTTTATATATCCAGTGGATACTTATGTCGAAAATTGTACTTTGATCTATTTGCGATGCATAAGCAATAATATAGTTTTAATACTGAAATAAGAGCGCAATCACCGTTTCGCTGATTTTTATCATATTGTAAAACAAAATAGAATTACTCAAACTCATTCAGAATCTCGATATAAACTGATTCCAGCTCTTGCCGTATTTCGAAGTAGCGATATGTCAATTTGATCTGATACAACCACTACCACAACATCTTGTGTCTGTTTGACTTATTATAGTTATTTTGATCAAGAGGTCGTTTTCTGTATTTGTAAGAGATTAATTTCAGATCTTCTTTTTTAAGTACAAATCAATGTTAGTTTTGGAAATATATTATACAGCACTTGAATTGTTTGTTAGTTATATACCAGAAGGCAAATATGCATATATATGGTATGTATTTCGATCAATACAAGCGTTAAGCTTTCTTGCAGGACACTCATATAATGATTACTTTTTGTATTAAATGTTAAATCTCTATTGTTTTTCAAGGAATTAATTTTGATATGTTATATGCAGTATAAAGGATCTGAATCACTAAATAGTCATGCGTAAATTGTTTTGATGTTTCAATTTTCCATTGCATTAATTTATTTTTCTTCAGGACATAATTTACGCGTTTCTTGTTTAACATGTTTGATCTTGCTCCTTTTTTCGGTTTATACAGAAGGCTTAATCTGAAATAGTAAAACGAGTCATATTGAAATGTATTAGTTAAAATGTGATGAAACGTGTCCAGTAAACGCAATGCTGGGAGGGATTCACGACCGTTTATTTTCTTACAATTGTTTTTAATAATATAAATACCTTTTCCAATTCTCTGGTAGCAATATCAAGGTATGTCCCTGCCGTTTTCATTTCCAACATTACTTTCTCTTTCGACAGTTCCGCTGCAGTAATCCTCACGGTAACAAATCCATTCAGCCCCATTACGAAATTGTGAAGCCACCTTTGAATGAATTATAAGATCATAGATTCATCTGAGGCGCATACAACACATATAGTTTGGTAAAAAAGAAAAAGAACTCGATTTCAAATGTGATAAATTATTGCCGGGGTGGGGAATATACTGCCAGCTGATACTGGTTTGTCACTAATTATTTTCTCTTCCACCGTACATTTTCATGCAAGTATCCGCTCTTCTAATAATACGTCATTCTTTCCAGATGGATGAAATTTAAATAAATATCGTAAGAAAATTCATCAATATTACAAAGTAGTTCGGAATGCTATGATATGGAAAAACTAATGTAAGGCAGTTTAACAAAATCATTTTCTGAAGCAACATCAATGACATAAGCTAATGTGTCTTCTGTTGGTTTTCAAAAGGTTATTAGATATGCCTAGCTATTTTTGCCCTAATCAGTTATTTGTTCTTTTAAGGGAGATGCATGTATGACTTTATGCACACGGAGTGAACCATTCGTGAATGATATAGCATTATATGTTGACACCAGAGTCAATAATAATATTAATAATATGATAACTAGTGCTCTCTCTGTTTCTCTCTCTCTCTCTCTCTCTCTCTCTCTCTCTCTCTCTCTCTCTCTCTCTCTCTCTCTCTCTCTCTCTCTCTCTCTCTCTCTCTCTCTCTCGTTTCATCCTTTGAATGATCAGCTTTAACCTATATGTTACTTTCTCTGTAGGATTGTTGCCGTACCTCTATAACTATTGATAATCCTGTTGTGTTAGCTTTGATATGAAACTCAATATATATATTGAATCTATGTTGGGGTTTGGACCGAAACAAGGAAATCCCAGTTAAGGGGTTACACTATTTGTCTCCCTACGAGGCTAGCCGACTAGGGAGACATATGATGTAACCCCGAGACTTGGATTTCTTTGTCTCGGTCCAAATCCCAACGTAGATTCTTTTTCTCATCCGATATTATCCTTTAAGATAAGAAAGAACTCCTCACTTTTGCAATATAGTTCACGCGCAAATGTTTACATGCGGTGCATTAATACAAATATGTTAATGATGACTGTGGCGTGACCATGTCATCCGAAATACACAGTTTGTACGCGTGAGCAAAGAAAAATAACAACATAAAACGTCCCATAGTAACGTGGCATTATCACATTTACTATATTGATGATCTATGAAATTAACAGTAAATGATGAATATTTATTACAAGAAACTGTTTCATTTTCATCAGTTCCAATTTTGAAAAGTTATATTGTAAATAATGAAACGATACTGGGTACTTAGCGCTACTCTATGTATACTTAGTACAAACTGTAAAGAAGATTAACATGTTGCATTAGATTATTTATGGTTAATTAGAGATCTGTGTCACTATAGTATATAACTCTCCTTTTCTTTGGAGGTGGTGAAACTGTTTGTGACATACTTGTGTTCTCGTGAATATTGATTGTAAAATTACCCCCCGTGTATAAAAGACCCTCCAAATACGAACCCTAGTTGATAACCATGTGCTAAACTTTCAAGTTCACGGATTCTTTGAAAATTGTTTTTTTCTGACTTGGAAATATGACAAGTGCTACAGTGAAATTTGTTTATGGATTAATGTGTTGACGGATAAATGATTCCTTCTGGCTGGTAAGTGCATTATTTGTCATTAAATATTATAGGTATATTTTTGATTCAAGTTGGGCGCAATGGAGACGCTTAACAAAATTAGAATAAAGCATGCTTGATATATCACATTTCTGGCTGTTACTAAGCTTTCTCTAGTTGTTAAGAGAGTTGATAGGCTATGAAGTGTATAGGTCTATAATCTATGTGCATAGATCAGTTTTTTCTGTCATAGTTCATTTCACACAGCATTGAGAATTTTATCCTATCTGTAGCACAGTCAATATTCATGTCATCGTCATTAAATGTAGCTAACAGTATATAATTTGTTTCACACGAATGACTTAAAACTAGTTAGGCAGCTTTAGCTACATTTAATGATGCTTACCTGAAAATGTACAGATCTAGGCCTGCATATAGGATAAAATTGACCATTCTGTGAGAAAGGAACTAGCATAATTCCAAAAAGCTCGACATTGTGTGCGTGTGTGTCTTTGTCTCTCTCGAAATGGTTTTGTAGGGTGTGTTCTCAAAGATGGATTGACCTTAAGTTATTATGTTTTTGTTATATATTAATTCTTGTTGTTGTTGTTGTTGTTGATTGATATTAGAACAACTACGTCAGGCAGAGCAGAAAACAAGGTTACCTTTCTAAAGTAGTTCTGAGCGCGTGGACACCTTGACTGAGACGACTCGTCTGAGCTGACTAAACTGAGACACGAATAGTAAGGTTAGCAACACAGCTAGATTTCTCTGTCGCAAGAGTGAGAATAGTGTCCTCTCAAATCAAGGCGAGTTGCTCCTCTGATCTATTCTGCATTTTCATGTATGTATTTGTATTCATGCTCAAAGAGAAACTGAGCATTGCTGTTCGCTTCCAGCATTTTACATCATGATAAATTTGGACCAATATCGTGATATTGGTACACACAATCATTATATATTTCAATTAAAAGCAATGAAGGATACCAACTGCGCTATCCAGGTAAGCTTTCATAGGCATATCGATCACTGATCCCAAATATGCTTGACAAAGAGATAGATATTACTTAAAGTCAAATGCAGGGACTATTAAACTAGGTGGGATGTGCCTAGACATATCTATTTCCCACTGTCATTCGCAAAATATCACATGACAAAATTTTCACACTGTGGAGAAAGGAAGAGCAGATTACCATGCCATCGATCCATCTGTCATTTTATAGGTTAAATATCATACTTATTTGTAAGTGTTCTGTGGAAACAGATGAATAACTTCTGCAGTCTATGTCCAAATTTAAATCTGAAATATGAGTTACATTTATGTCCAGTGAAAAATCTAACTTTACGATCCATTCATATATCGATTTACAGATACCAATATATCGGCAGAAAATAGTTCTTATTTCTACCCTTGAGTGAATGATGATCTCACCATAAGGAGCCAGAACAGTGCAAATCGATACCTAATGTATCAAGCAATCATAATAGTGCATTTTAATATGTGTAAAATATAGGAATGAAAGGTTTATTATTACAATTTTTTTATACTGATTAGGAGTCAATTTTCTAAAATTAAAACAATATTCTTTAAACTTTAACTTTCAAAATATTTTTATCCTAAGACTTAAATAAATTATACTAATTCATACATACTGCTTTTGGGAATTAACTATGTTGTTGTCTTCTTTATCAATGATGAATAAGAGAAGACAATATAATAAACAAGCCGCTCTTGCCTCTAGAAGCCCATAACTATCTTTGGTCATTTTGATCTTATGTGCTAAATGGCCTTATTTGCATCTCAAAAGGGAATATATTGCGTTTACGCGATTATATAGTATTTGGTAGAAGACAATATATGATATATGTAGGAAGGGGATATATGGTATTTGATGGATGGTACTATGTAGCAATTGGTTGACGCGATTACATGGTATTTGGCAGAAGAGAACATTGGTATTTGGTGGAAGGGTATATATGATCTTTGTTGGTACAGATACAATGTCATCTATGATGATCTAAGACAGTTGTTGTTGTAGTTGTTATTGTGTTTAACGCCATTTTTCAGCACAATATAGGCTATGCATGGTAGCCAGGATAAATGGTGGGGGAAGAATCAGGGAAGAACCCGGAAAGAGCCACCGACCCACAAGAAGCTACCGGCAAGTTTTCTCACATACCTACATTGGCTGAACCCGAGACTTGAATCCACATAGACAGAGGTTAGATGGCAATAATCCGTAACGTTGAGCGCTTTAGACCATCCTAAGACAGTTCAATGTAAAGTATGGTGAAAGACGTCTTTTCGATATATATTTGTTTTTTAAAGATAACAACTAGGACAACATGAAAACGATGTCATCAATTTGATCATACTGATCATTATTTTTTGCCCCTATGGACCTTCAAATTGGAAGATTACCACAAATTAATTCATAACTGGAAAAAAAAACAATATTAAAATGTTGAACATGGCAATAAAGCCAAAATTATCTGTTGAATTTTACTGGTCCAGAGAATAAAGAATTTAAATTACATGTATAATATAGACTTTTTCCTCTCTCTCTCTCTCATAATCCTTTAATGCAATACAGACTATGTTCTATTTGTAAATGAATGGAAGTTAAAGGGGACGTAATGGAATACCGAATAAGACATAAAACATAAGGTTCATGTAAATTGTACTCAAATCATCAAATAAAATTGCTTTAAAAAATCCCTGTACAGGACTCTGGTAAAACTAGGTTGAAAAGGTATTTTAAAATGCCCTTAATCGAATGCGCAGAAGGCAATTACAATACAGTAACAACGGAAAACAATATCCGGCAAAATTAATGTATCTATCTCTTCAGTTTGCAACCGAAAACGTTACAAACGTTCACAGAAAAGAAAATTACTTTGGCCTGCCAAAGATTAAAGAATAAGAAACGTTATTGTTCTATGTGAAATACTATGTTGGCGGTCACGCATTAAAATGCATGTATGGTAAAACATAAGAAACCTTGAGCATTATAACTATGTAGATAGTAACATCAATTCACACGATGACGAATTTGATGACTTAGACATTCGACTTAGCATTTTAGAGTTGAAGAGACGGTTAATTGCTCCACTTTCAATTGATATAAATTCAGAAGAAAATAGTCTTTTGGTTATGTAACAGTGTGATGTTGTAAGACGTTATGGCAAAACATAACTGACCGAATGTTGCAGGGTCGGCGTGACATATAACCAGCAATGTTGATGAATAGGTTTCGGCAACTTGTTATGGCTAGGGCGTGTGTGGTAGAATACGGTGCTGGTTTGGGCATTCTTGTTTTAATGAGGCTCTTTTGGTCAAGTTGAAATTTTTTCACTATCGGGAACGGAATAGAGCTCAAATGATTCAGAAACAATTATCGGAATTGTTGAATTATGTGTCATAAGATGAAACATTACAGAATTTGGTTTACAATATAATTGTGACATTACTCAGTCTGGTTAGGTGTCTGGTAATTGTGTTGGTTTTATAAATCGAATGCTAGTTGTTTAAGTTAAATAATGATAAGTTTCCCAGGGGAAATTTCGTATTTTATAAATATTCTACATCGCACAATTAATCAGTCTAAGTTTTGCAAGGGGCGGTGTCTCAGCTCAGGGACGAATAGCGAGCACTGTTTCTAGTGAAGCACATGTCCAATAGACGTGTATTGAAAGACTTGAGAGGTGGTTTTGTAAAAGGTCAAAGAGACAATTCTGAAAGGGGGAAAGGAGAGCAAGGTACTGGGTACCGTAGTTTAGTTCCATACAATTTTCCTTGATATGCTTTCGGAAGACAATTGATTGCATCCATTTGTCTTAAATCTTATTTATTGTAAGCATTCTCAGAATTTCATTTCTTGAAACGAATCTTGTGGGCTATGCATTGATATTACTATGTCTGGAAATGTTTGGCAATGCATTGTTTGTTAGTAAGTATTGCAGTAACGACAGGAAAGGAATTTCATTAATTCATTTGCATAATTAAGATGTGAGTTCTTTTGACCGAGAATGTATGACATTAGCATTAATAAAGCCTACGAACCGCCACTTACCCAAATAGTGATTAGTAGCCCACACGGCAGGGTTTATTTGAAATGGCTTTTGAGGAGACTTAGCTACACTATAGACTGATTAGTGATATTATCTAGTCCGTCCGAGAGATGCGATACTTTGTAATGATGTAGCAATTATACAGCTTATTCTGTAAAATGCCGTCTTGCGATTAGTGTCCGTAAGAAGTACGATATGACGGTACCTGACGTAATGAGAAAAGAAAAGATTCTATATCCAAGTAGTAAGGACCTAACAAACTATTTAGGTTGCCTATTTATATATTTTCCAAGAAAAATAGTTCCACACAACACCACATAGTAAAGCGACGCAACGGGGTCATAGAAAGGATCCATATTGAAGTGGAGAAACGTGAAACGCTGGATGCAAGAAAGGAGTCATTGTAGACAGCATCAGAAGATATGTCAGAGAGATAAAAATCCAATCTATGACCAGTGTTGCTTCTGTAGTGACCCGGAAAGAGTAAGCAGGCTATGCAGTTATGGAGGACAAATGAGCTTGAACACTCTCACTCGAATTTAAGAGGAAAAGGATCATGTATGTGTAAACATAACTGCAAAATGTATGCTGCAATATTGTTTTGGTAATCAGTTTATAATAAAACTGTATGATTCTAGTGTCTTGTACAATTTATGTTTGTTTAGTATAATTGATTTAATTGTTATATTTTATATACGGGGTTAGTGTTGTTCTGTTCTATATCTCTGCTCAGACTTATTTTTATTCCAGCCATTAATTTCGTATGTTTGCCATCCACTCGATCCAAACAATAACACAGTGGTATATCATCCTCGAGATAACAATATCCACCACCATCACGTAATAGGTTACTTAGGTGTCTTAAGTGGACGTTTGAGGTGTCCATTCTGCAGAGAATAACACTAACATAGCTAAGTCATACAAATGCACGTAAAGGGGCATACATATATACAAAAACATTAAAATCATGAATAAGTAGGACACGCAAAATCCATTTAGTTATCATATTAGTGTATGTATGAAAGAATTATGGACATGAAACAGTAAATATTCATGGCGATCTATTCAGTAATACAGCAAACAACACAATAAAGAAGGCGGAAGAACCTGTAACTCATGATAGTGTAATGAATGAGCAAGGTTTACTTATGTTAGGAATCAAATATTGGAAAACAGACTAACAAATAGGAACGAAATAACGGAAGACGTAGGCACATGCTTTAGATAGGGAAGGAAATGTACCAGATTTAAATCAGCAGGTAAAACGTGACTAAAAGTAAAAAAGAGGAATTAATTTTATAAAACTTTTTTACATAACCCTTATCCCAAATGTGCTATCGTAAATAAAAGCAGAGCCTATATTGGGAATACCAAAGCAGGGACAACTATATTTTGAATACGTTTATTCCAGTTGTGCAAAGCACACGAACATTCATTCTATAGTCAAGTAAAATCGCAAATTCTTCAAAACCACAAAATAATGTTAGTCATGCACCTGTCAGAAGAATTGGATAACTTTAGAGACTCTCGGAGAAAAGAACGATTTATTTATGAAGAACAGATGTACAAAATATAAAACAAAATTAAAAAAATAAGAAATCTAAAACGTTTTAACTTGTCAAAGGTAGGTTTATTGTTTAATAGGCAGGATGGATTAGAAAAGTGATAACACTGGAGGATCAATCAGTATCACTGGAAAATCAGTGAAACTGGGGGAAATAATGATGTGTAAATAGATTGACTGTAGTTACGATGAGAAGATAATTGACGAGATAATAATTTGTTTACCCTTCTTCTAGAAACTATCAAAATATCATCGATAACATATTTTATGTACGAGTGTCACAGCATGATCAAAGTACAATTTCAGCAGACTCAAACTGGATAATGCAAAATATAACAATATAATATATCAGGGAAGAGATGTAAAATAATCTTACGAAGACCGGAAACGGATTTCCTTGTATCATGATCAAGGACAAAAGTTCATGACATGCTATAAGATGGTATTTGATCATCATTATTTGACAATCAGAACAAAGTTACATCTGGTTGGAGAAAGGACTTGTGTGACAGCATTGCTGAGTTAGAAGACAAGGTGAATAGTATGGAGACAAGGTTACATGCACGCAGATCTGGAGATATGATTTTATCAGAAAAGTTCGATTTGGTTTGAGAACCAAAATACTCTGACAAACTGTACGCATAACGAAATTTCAACAAAATTAAATCAGATGTGTTACGTGTAGGCTCGTACAAAAATAACAAGAGAAAAAAATGAAGCTAACAAGCTTTGTATATTTTAAAAAAAATTTTTATTTCCCTAGAAAACAACGTAAAAATTGGAAAAAGGACATACGGTTTGTGAATATAATCCAACATTTAATCCTAAGATTGAAAAATACAAGTCCTATCACTAAACAGTTCTAATATAATCTGGGTTCAGATCTCGATGAAATTCCAATATGGAGGCGATGACATCCGATTAGGTCGTTGTACTGGTGGTAACTGATCCTCGATTGAATCACAGTTTATAATGTTTCCGTAAAAATTCAGAATAAATTTCCACTGAATTCTTTCTCCCAGAACGTTTAAAAATATAACGCACTTGTTTAGTTTTCCAGAGAATAAATTATTAAATTCCAGTAACAAATGAACTTCAAAAACAATCGGGCTTCAACAATATAAACACCTTGTACCTTCAAGGTGTGGATATACGACTAGCTAAATCTACTAGAGAGCGTCCGTTTAAAGCCGCGATTTTAGATCACATGGTTCTTCACGTGACGGGCTACGCGATTTACTAATTTGAATAGCGCAATAAAAAATGCCAATTGCCACGTAGCTAGAATTGCCCTATCTAATAACCAAATTCTCACACTGAAAATATATATAAAACAGAAAGACTGTTTACAGTCCAGCTAACATGCGGGCCGAAATGACCTTGGAAATAGCCAATCGTTATCACTCAGTGTTTTCAAAATCTATGAACCAAAGTGAGCTAAAAATAGTGCTAATATAGTGGCTTTTACGTTCTAAATAAACTGAATTTACTGGAAAATTTATCTTATCCCGTGAAAATAATCATTACAATAAAATGTAATGAAACAAAATTAAAATAAAAAAGAGTTTTAAAACTAACACACAAGCAATTTAATTACATACTCGTAACAGTTGACAAACACCTAAACAATCGATTCTAACGAATACATATTAAATATCTAGAACAAATATAATGATCTGAAGAAATAGTATTGGTCACTAATTTATATGTCCCTATAGATTCATCCTAGCATAAACATCTTGAATACAATACCTACGGATTATGCATCTCAGATATTGCTAAATGGGATGAGTTGTTATTTATATCAATCGTATATAATGTATATTATGATGTTATTTGAAACTCAATGTTTTATTAGCTGGTCATACAAAGTATTTTTCACAGATTTTAGTAGCATCATAATGTGATAATGATTCTTGTTCTTGAACAAGCACTTTTCGAACAATTCTGATGCAATATCCCTCTGTATATTTTTTTTCGTGATGTATTTGCGTCCATTTGTCTGGTTTATCGCTGTGTGGAAGACATGTACCACTGATTGTAAATATGCGAACCGTTGTATTAATGTACTACTAAGTTGGCCTGTCACAATTGTCAGTGTCATCATGTTGAACAGTTGCATTCGCTTGTATCATAGCATTGTGAGTTCTGTCTACATGCTCATACAAGTAAATTGACTAAGGGATGATAACAAGTTAATCTGTATTCACTGCCTGCACTTTTTAGGCATCACAAATTAACATATTATCTCCGGATAGCAGAAGTTGCACATCAGCACCTTGCTAAACTCTAACAAGGTAAATCATCCATGCAACTGTTCTACAAGTTTGACATTAGATTAGATGCTAAACTAGAACTAAGTCCTGGTGCAACATTGTTCTTGTGGACAATGATTGACATAGAGGACGATCATACAATGTTTTATAATATAGATGTATATTATACCATTCCGGGATTTTTTTGTGGGATATGTTTCGATGACGTGTTATTCGCGTTTGAATATCTGCTTGTGTCATGTTAATTGTTTCCGCTAATCCATGACATAATTATCTCTAACTGTAATTGTTATCTTTACGCAGGCATCATATGCAAATTCTAGTAATAAATTGTAGTCAGGAGAAGCAAAACCGAATGTTGGAATACATTTTTTATAATTATCTATTAAACCGCACTGCATCAGTGAGGTTTTCTTCACATAGTTATCAGTGTCACATATCAGTTCGAACTGGGCTTATTGATAATCTCAATTTCAATAGCATAATTCACTAGACTCTGAGTAGAAACTGTACTTTCAAAAATGGTACTAATAGCTACCTCGCTTGGTGCTCAGCATTAAGAGGTTAGTGTTACTACTGGTCGGCCTGGTGTCAGGAAAATGTGACTGGGTGGGACATCATGCTACATGTCGGCGGCATGATGCCCCAGTGCTAGACATCACTATAATCTGCCAAACTGCAGGCATCGTAGAGATATGACTGAAAAATTGTGAAAGCTACGTTAAAAATCCAAATCACACACACACACACACCTCTTTCCTCATATACTTGATTTATCTTTTCTTGAAACACAGCTCTTTCTTTGTGAGTTTGCCATTACAATATTTTAAGCCAGCTGATAAAGCGTTTGTAAGATAACCTGATATTACCTATAGATCTAACAATACAAATTCGGTCAAATTTTTCTAAAGATATATTGATATTAAAATCTTTTTTGAATGGCATGTTCTTCTCATTATTGTGGGCTATAAATGACGCGTTATTGTTACATGCAACCTCCTATGTATTACTGGTTCAAGTACTATTTGGTATTTCGTTCTTGCCACTTAGTTCATATACATTGCTTTTACGCATTCTGAAATAACAAGTTCATTCACACTTTTGTATAGTTTCGTTGCAGACCGTAATAGATCATTGCATCTATGTATGCAATACTCCCAAACGCTTTAAACAATTTAATTATTTTAACATAAATTCAAAATATGTTTAGGGTATTTGGCCGGATTTGACGGTTGCCTAAGATTTGTGTTTTCATTTATAAAATGACCAACAACTTTGCTAATGCTTTCAGCATCAGAACACATCACAAATGACGTTCAGTATTGTGTTAATTCTTCAATGTATGGCATATAGCGAATGGTCTTTGACATTTAACATGTCATGTTATGAGCTTTTAATTCTTAAATCTGCCTGTAATTATTGATGATTTAACTGCAGATGAACCTACAGACGAACCATACAGTTTAAGAAAACAAATGGGTGCAAACTGAGCATTCATTCAATGTGGTTTGCAAAATTCCAGGCAAAGTTCACGGATATTTTAGAGCTGACCACAAATGTAATTTAGCGATTATTGTTCACGAAACTTTGGATAAATGGGTCAAGCCTGTCAGAATTGCAATTCTTGAAACATATACACGTGTTGATCGGCTAAACATTACAGAGGGTGAATAAAGTCACAATGTCGTAATGAAAGATATGTCGAACATGGTCTCTAGCAGAATTACATGAAACATGAAATGTTGACTTTTCTCAAACACTTTGACGTTTAGCCTGCATTTTCCGCTTAAAACGTATGGTACTCAGAAATGATTACATCGTATAAAACGAACATCTGACGATCTTACTTTCCACGATTACGCATGCTTTCTTATTTTGAACAAATGTGGTCCGTGTGACTTAATTCTGATATCAGTATTTGACTGTTCTGATTCACGTTTATTTATATTGTATAACGATTGATTGATGGCTTTCCAAATATACTGCACTAACAAGTCTCTGCATAAAGAGTTAACGGATGTTTTATACACGAAATCAATTGGTCATTGCAATCGCATTCTCCTCAAATGTTTCTAATTATAGTTACTGTAGTTAATCATGGTTTAATTTATCTCGTTCCGTAAAGTGAATGTATATTAATATAAACTAATCTGATTGAGTATGGTTTTCTCTCCCCGTTACCCTATGTATGATTCCTCCAAAAGTTTATTTCCTCTTCGTTTGCAAAAATTGTCGTATAGTCTTGCATTTTAGTACCGATATTGTCTACACTCTGTTGAAATAAATACGATGTTGTCCTAGTATTCAAATCCACTAGCTAATAACTCATGCACAGAAGGTAACGATCTCTTTATAAACGATGATGTGACCCCTAACCTATAATATTGATCCTTGAATCCGTGAAATTACTTTTAGATTCGATAACGGAGTCTGTATGACTGTGTCTCACCACCTGAATCGTACTAGTTGATTCAGAGAAGTTAATGCTATGTCTTGATTATTCGTGTACTTTTAATTCTCTGTCCGTAGTCGCATTTAAACAAACTGTGCATTCGTTTGCTCCCTGATCAAAGGTACTACATATTGTTCGTTAGATTATGACATATATTACAGCTGCTGTAATAATCACGGTGTCGCTCCACAACATTCGCTCTTTTGCATATTATTTGTTTGGCAGAAAGTTATTTCCTTTCAATATATCACATTACTTTTAAAATATGTTCATAGTTACCGTATACATAATTATTATATTGTACAACATTAGTTACCTCGACATTTTGCAGAATCATTTTTTCTGCAAACATCAATAACTTCACGTGTTTTACAATATTGTATGTGACCCATTATCTTCTCATTATTATAATAACAATTACTATTGATAATTTTTTCATATTTTCATAAGAGCATGTTATTGTCCATCTCCTTAATGATGCAATGCCGTACCTTTAATCCTCAATTCATTTTCGTTGCTGCATTTGCACATTTCATACACTGAGAAACTGTTCCTCTCTTCTCCTTCCTTATGTCGTCCTTGGTTTCTCACGCCTTGTATAGTTGCGAATAGTTTATTTTTACGGTGTGATTTTGCATATACTTAGCGAAAGTGAACTTTGCAATCATATGTGGTGTGCGAATTATTGCGCATTACAGAAAAGGATTATCTCTTTAAATATAATTACCATGCTTGCTATACAGCTATAACCAACTCGACTAATTTAAAACATTTACGAAAACACGACTTTGTGTCAGACGCGATACACCCATATTACTTTTTCTCTTAACTGACTTAATTGTAAACTAAACGATGGACTTGTTTCTGTGAATGTCAGGATGATGTGTGTATTCATTGCAACATGAAAGACCTATGCGTGCGTAAAATAGTATATGTATTTAGATAAAATTGAAAGAATTAATTTCCGTTAACTCAAAGACAATTTAGGAGATACATTACGAGAAAACTATCATGTCTACATCACTCAACCTTCTGCAAAAAATAACAGGGATTATGCATTTTGGAAAAACGGATAATAAACTTAAGTTTGGCAATGAATCTATGTAACTGTTAGGTATCATACAAGGGGTTCTAGTTATGTGTTGATCTTAGTTTATTGATCTTGGGAGGAATCGTTGATTATTGTACTGAATACCCTTAGTTTATATTCATGTGTATTTACTAGCATTCAGTGTTATTGTCTATGGGTCTCACCTGATACAAAAGCTCGCTAAAGGTGGCGCTTTCTCTTTTCAAATGCTGCATTCAAAATTTCAGTACCTCTATTTGCTATATATAACCACTTTGCAAACGTTTGTCAATTGGTCATGAAATAGCAAGTTCTAGGTAGCCTGTGCATGCCCTACTATATTAAGATATAACTGCTGTGTTAATCATTGTCTCGCTACCTAAAAACGTTTTGAAACAAACCGGCGCAGTTGCAGGATCAAAAATAATGGCGAAACAGGGCGGCCGCTTTGGATCTTGACCTGGTTCAGGAACTGCACAAGACTGATTAGTTAGCAGTCAGAAAAAAAAAAAAAAAACTCACCTTATAGTCAGAATCAAACTGCTCAGCATCAAGGACCGTTGTAAACATGCTTGGGTAGAGAAACTGCCTAATGTGGTTTCAAGATGAGATAAATTAAGAGGAAACTGGCTGATAAAATGGAGCCTGAGGTCATTTCCTGACCAGGTATTATTGCTATAGCGCTCCGTTATTTCATGACCAGCAGAGAGTGTGAAAGGGTATGCTGAAATTTCATGACGATGGAAGGGTCAAGAAACGGTGTAGGTTTCAAAACTGTCTGCAGGAGATAAAACCAATAACCTGACGACAATCACATGTTTTCATAAATGGAAAAAGACAGGAACAACATATTGGACGGAAAATAATCAAATCGAGAGACCACGTCAATAATATCCAGAAGAACCAGATTGGTTTCTAATGAGCTATTCAAGAAAGCCAATTAGTGGTTTAATAACAGCAATGATCTTTCTATGCTGTGGCATATTGTAGTTTATCACCAATCAATGAATCGACACGAAAATGCATGAATATTAAAGTATTTGTAAGTACAAAATACTTTGACAATTTTCTGCGCTCCTTGAAACATTTTTGATTGAAGAGTCATTGCAGTCACAAGGGTAAGTATAGTATATACAGTTTTATGTACGTCTTTGCTGCGAAAAGTTTGTTTACGTAAACACATGATAATATATAATAGTGTAACAAACATGTTGCCCCAAACTCTTTCTTTTTTTAGCTCTCTCCCTTTCTCTATCCCTGTAAATTTAGCAAAAACATGTTATCTAATTTCATCATTTTCTTTACAAATAATTTTCTTCTTACACGCATATATGAATATATTTCTATTTAATAGGCGTATGTGATGAAAGTATTTGGAACTTAGAAGTGACCAACTATACTGTGGTTTCAGCAATATTTTTTATTCTAACTGTTTTCTGATTGTGGTAACTTTTTATTTTATTTTTATTTTAGGGATTTATCTTGTTGCCGGGCAAGGTCTAACGCCTGTGATCAAACAAAACCACAGTACACTAGCTTCATTTATATAATGAGATCTTTATAATCATTGACCTCCTGTTCTATGTTATTTCACCAAGTCTACAGGTCTGTTCAAGCCAAAGATTTCACAAATGTAAAAGTTGTAAAATTGTATGATTTTCTGGAACAAATGTAAATCGACACAATTAGCAACTCTTCTGCTATTGTTCTTTTGTACGTTTTCTTTCTTATCCTGTCTACCATTTTTACACCGATGTGTGATTTGACAAAGGTTGATGGGTTTAGATGATAATGTTTCTGCAGGTATTGGTCTTTTTTGTTGTTTGTGGCTAAGTGTTCTATAATTTTTGAAAGGTTTATAATTCGACGTAGAATGATCTTAAAGGTATTCCCCATCCATAGCTAATGGGATCACAGTCAATCTTGAAAATAAATTTTGCTTTCATTGTGTAACAGTAAATTTATGGCAAATCTACTTATCACACAAAACAATTATAAATAGGCTCAAATGTATATATTTATGAGGATTATTATACATGCCAATTATTGTAAATATTACATCTCTGAACTACATACCTACTGTTCGTAATGGAGGTTACGAGAACATCACATGAAACTAGGAGTGAATTTGTTCTGTATGAGCAAAACACGCACGAGCTGTCATGCACTCCCGAATTGTTGATTGCTTCAACAATATGAGAAGGTGAGACCATGACCGTTTGGCTTAATTCAAAATCTAAGGATCTGAATTGTTCGAGAATATTTTAGTGAATTAGACTGTATTCATTTAGTGCGCATATATCAGTAAATAATGAGGCTACGCTAGCAACACATTCTTTTCTTAAGTCTATGCCAGTTCGGTAAGAATAGTTTAGAAGAAATTATGATTTCGGTATAATATTTGTTCCTCGGATTAGCAGAGAGGAAAATCATTAATTAAACAGTCAGCACCTATTGGATTAATTGAATTCATTTATTGTAATCTATAAAAATTTCAAGGACTTCAGTGATATTCAACTTTCAGGGGATTACGTTAAAGAAAAATACATTGGATTTAGAACTGTTATTCTTCAGTGTTGATAGCACAGATGAATAAAGGCACATTAGAAACTTCATTAGGAACACCTTTCGCCATCTTCCGGATTATTGTGAAATTGATAGTACACTTGAGGATACTATTCAAGGAATTTATACACTGTACGTTATTTGTAATTTTTTCACTTTGAATTATATTTTATTTAAATAGATTTATATTTTGGAAAATTTGATACTTGTTGGGTTTTCTTTGTCTTAATTCGTAAGTTTAGGTCTATAGACGTAACCAAATTAATGAAAACTCTCCTAGGATTTTGAACCTCATTAGAATATATTCAGAATCCGAAATTATTTAAATGTTTTCAAAGTTTTGATGTTTAAGAAACTTTTATATTCAGAAGACCATTCTAAAGCTGGAATTGCATCAGTTGAAAGTTTAGATGTCGCTGGTATTTTGATTTCATAAGTGGACAATTCGTAACGGAACCAGTTTACGTCATCACTCCCAAAGAGGAGAATTTTATTCCCCATCCTACCCAAGAGAAAGTTAAGTCCTTAGAAAAGTACAAGTTACTTGAACTAGCTAAATATTATGACCTTGCTGAGACAAAGCCTGCTTTGACGAAACAAGAAATTAGGAATATCTTGTTTTATTGCTTGGTGAACCAGAACGTTTTAGATAAACGTTTTTATGGTTTGAAAAAGAAGAGTCCGTCTGGTTTCACCAGGAATTAGACATAGAGAGATTTCGGCTTCGGCAAACGATGAAAAATGGTTTTGGAAACGGAGAAAGATAACGACAGACAAGAGAGAAAGGACAAGAGTGAAACATGAAACAAAGCAGGAGAAAGATAAGGAAGTGCAAAAATATAAAAGCAGAATGAGTGAAATATATAGCACAAAAGAAGGAATAGATACTAATAATATTGCATTTAAAAGAAGGAAAGGGGGAGAGAGAGATAAAGGTATAAGGAAAGTGGAGATAGGGGATATCGATTAAGAGAACTGGAACTGACCACAAAAGGGCACGCACATGTAAATGGGGGCTCATATTTTTTATCTGGCCCAACATATCAGGCATGTCCTTCATTTTAAACAAAATGAGGTAGACAAATCTGTTTTCAGTTTTGAGAAAATTGCTTAATATCTTAAATGGCCTAAAGATTATATAACTTCTTTATTGCAGAGTCTACTTACTAGTAAAGATAGCGGTGCACATGATGCACTCTCGTCTCAAGAAACTGCTGATTATGATGTGGGCAAAGAAAATGTATAGAAGGCTTATTTCGTATATCGTCAAAATTTTAAAAATTGTAAAAAGGAAGCCACACAAACTCATCTTTAGTTTCAATGGCAAATTAACGTCTGTATACTAAATGGTGTACAGCCAAGATGGTAATGATAATCTTAAACAATTCGCATTCATTGAAGAGTTCAAGAATTGTGGCATGAGTGACATTAGAACATACCTTGATGAGAACGTGGTTGACAAAAGGCTTTAATTAAGAAGGCATTTCAGTCTCGTTTAGGTACTTACAAATTTCAAACTGGTATAGCTGTGGAGAATCAAGGTTCCAATAGGAAGGAAAAATCCTTCTCTCCTTGCACGTCAGCTTATTTTAGGAGGAAACGGCAAGGAATTTTGGGTTGCTATATTCCGAAAAATAAGTAACATAAGTATGATAGAGCAGCTGCAGATGCTTTTGCTTCTAAGAGGTCACGGTCACTGTCATGTATTGAAAGAAATACTTGTGTCGGAGCTAGCTTACCCTAGTCTGATTTTGCTTTGGGAGATTTCCGAGCCATTCATGTCAAAGGGTTCAGCATCACTTGTTGGTGATTCTGTATCACTTGTTGGTGATTAAGATAAGGTTACACCTCAATATATATTAAATCCGTTGCCGTTCTCTGATATGACTTCATCCAATGAAAGTGCTTTAATGCAGAGAATATACGGCATTATGTGCCAACCGACTTAGGTTTGGGACCAGTGATTAAGAAAGGAGCGGAATCCTCTTCGTTCAGTGGAGTGTTCATTAGTTACTAGGTAATGAGTTAGTCGGAGATAAAGTATTACTTAATCCATCTGTAACTGACAAGCCTTGTTTGGATCGAAGAGTTGATCCTACTGAAGTAAAAGTACTTGTCTATATCCAGCTTGCTCAGTTACAAGTGATAGTGCAAAGCATGCTCCTGAGAATGATGCTGTTGAACTGGATGTTGTTTCTTTATCGGAAACCATTTTGGGTCAGGTTTTTAATTAGGTCACTTTTGCTTCTAGTTTGTATCAGTCAGGAAGTACTGATCACAGTGATTCACTTTTTGTTACACATTCTCTTGATTCTAATAATGGTGAATAAACACAACTATTTGTTTTCTCACAGGAAAAAGGTCCAGAGATCTTTTGCTTTTTACAGCGGGTTATGAGTGAAACTGAAGCAACACAAAAAGAGCTTCCTGCTTCTTTAAGAATGGGATCGCTATGATGAAATCTGTCTTGCTATTTCAGTTTAAGTCCCTAGACATTGCAAGCAGCTGTAGAGATCTTACCTGAAGCTAGTGGCCAAGAAGCATGCTAAAATCAAAAATGTTCTAATCAAAGCTGCCGCTAATGTTAAAGTCTACTGACCTGTACTTGTCTCTCAATCTTGTTTCTATGGCTCTGATCATCAATGTCTCCAGGCTTTCCAGCAACATTTTAAAATGATCAGTCGGATTGGCCTTCCACTCCAGAAGCTTAAGGTCCTGAAAGTTGAAAATGATTAATTTGGCATCAGATAAGCTTTATACTTGAAGGATATTATTGTAAAGAACCAATATAATACAACTATTTTTCTGAAAATATGTAATAACTAAACAAAATAAATGCATTGAAGTTTATTGTCATTATCATTATATAAAAACAAAAATTATTTTTGGTTCTAAATATCTAGGGTATTAGTGAAGTCAAAGGTTTAATGGTACGTAAAAACCGTTCCTGATGTGAAGTAGATATGAGGGACCTGTCTGCGATAGAAAACGAAACATAAATAAAAAGTCAAATCCCATACATTTATTATGAGCGCTGCGCATTTAGTTCAATCGTCCACCGGGTTCAACACATTCAAAATAATAGGACCGTATACTTTTGTTGAATAAAGATAATATTGCCATGAGTAAAGGTAGCTTTGATGTTATGTGTTTTCGTAAACTGATACTTATATTTTTATTAAAAGATGTAGCAGACTTTTTGATAAAATCATGCTAGTTTACGCTTCTTCGTATGTCTAAACAACTTCATGATCCATTCATATAAAAAGATTTGAGCTAGATTAAACGTTTGCATAATCTTTAATGTAATGAGTTGTGAATGGTTATGTGAAAATAGTGCCAATGGTGTGAAAATAGTAAGGACATTCAGTCTTTCCTAATTCATACCTTCCATTTAGTTCTACGAAAGTCTGATAATAATTTGAAACATCTGAAATGTAATAGAGGTAATATGTGGATATAGATCATTCCTGTAATGCCAAAGTACATGTGCTTGTTGAAGACAAATCATTTTTATATCACCTATTTTAATCATTTGATTATGTTCTTATTTCCACAGTCATAAATGACACAAAATGTTGAACAAGTATTAGAAAAAACATTGTACCATATTTCGCCAGTAATTGTCACAAAAAGGATACAAGTAAAAATAAATGTGAGAGTGTACGTAGTACAGGAGGTAGCTATGCAGACCTTCATTGCTATTGTCAGTTACGCTCTTGTTATGAGTGAATTTAGCTACATTGTGTACTATGAAGGTTACCGGCTGAATTTCATCTTGTTGATATGCAAATTCTGATCTTGTTTCAGGCTACAGGGGAGGTAATCGATGTACAATGGGGACCTAGGTTGGGTCACTATAAGGACATTGATGGGGTGGTCGATATGCTATAGAGGTGTATGGAATATTACTATGAAGACTAGTTGGGATTTAACATTAAGTATAGGGTGATATATACCCCAATGGAGATTTAACATTTTGGATATTAATATGACCTCTAATGTGAATATAGCATTGTTATATGTGACCCTATAGACTTTAATAGGAATTTAACATTAATTGATGACGTCACTATAGCTATCATATAACTTTTAACAAGGTCGATTGACAGACAGGGACACCTAATGACAGCTAAATACATACCTTCAAGAACTGAGAGAAACAGTATAAATTCTCAGATATATTTCGAAAATGAAAATTGCGATTGAATTTTTATCGATGTAAACTTTGTCCTTATTCCACACGCTCGGTTACAATACTGTATCAACTTTGCTAAATAAAAATTGCAATTTATAAGTTTTGAGTAAAGTTTATTCGTGTACATGACTCATTAGCGAGAGAAAATGAAGAAATTCAAACTAAATCACATACCACATACTTCGTTATGATTAATATATTGTAGACACAGGGTCTGTAATTGTAAAAAATATAATACTGTATTCAAAACTGGATAAAACGAGAAGCATCTTCGTCCTACTACAAACATTACAAGTGAAACACAATGAAAAATTACAAAAGCGGTCCAGTGTATGATCTTTATTTTCATATAGTCGGTGATACTAATGGGGGTGTAATACAATGTTCGCTTCATATGCATTATCTTAGCTTTTATACAGAAAGAGAATTACCCGTACAAAAGGGATGTCTCATGATGCTTTTAAGGCAATTAATTGGTTCATGCAAACGCACACAACTCTGAATGTGTAGTATTATGATTTTGATAACAGTCATCTTCACATAAACGCACACTTGATGTAGCAAAAGTGATAAGGCGCGATATGTTTGTTTCTAGATGAGCAAACCAGGTCACATATAAAAGGCGGTAGGATATTATATTTGTCAAACAATCATTAGTTTATACAAGCATACAATTACGCACACAAACGTTGTGTGTGTAAGGCATGATAGTATGGCTATATAAAAGTGTGCACGCTGTCATATTCTTACATACAAACTTAGCACTACAAGCACAAATGGGACACAGCCAGATATATTTTTATTTATACTAATAAACAAAGCTGCAAACGGTATATTTTTCACACAAAGACACAACAACATATACTAATATCGATGCAGTGTGACAATTATTTTCACACCAGTCATTTGTTCTCTAGACAAATAAACAATCGCACATACAAATGGGGGTCAGGTATGTTATTCTTTTTCATACAACTGTATATGCAAATTACGGTAGATTATTACATATTTTAAGCAATCTTTATTTTCATCAAAACATACACATATTCAAATTTGAGTGTAGTAGAATATATTTTTCATACAAGGAAGAATTTTATATACAAAAGGGATGGTATATATGATATTTTTGAAATTATCTTTCTCTCATGCAACACATCCTTAAACATAGTTTTGATGTAGTTTACTATATTTGTTCAAACCAATTGTTTGTTTCATACACATCGGCCAGATTACACACAGATATGGATGGTGTATGATATATATTTAATACAAACAACCAACTGTACATATAAATCGGAGTATTGAATTGTATTCTGTAAAGAATTCATTTGTTCATATAAAACAAGTAATTACACATACAAAAGAGGCGTATGATGTGTTTCCACATTCTTTTCACACATCCACGCATATATAATGGTGAAGGGCATGATATACACACAATTGCACATACAAATGGTACATAATATTTAATATAAACACATTACTACCCATAAATACGAAAGCAGTGTATAAGTGAAATACAACGTTTCATACAAACACATTTTACACATACAAATGTGAGTGTAGTATAAACTATCTATACCAATTTTGATTCGACTTACCAACACACAAATGAAAAGTACAATTATAGGTAGGGTATGATATTGACTGTTTATACAAACAGACGAATACGCATGCTAACGGAAGTAGGGTATTAATATTTTTAAAGCATACATAGATCGGGATAAGGACAGGGCCTCCCGTTCCCCAATAAAAGTTTAGTTTGTGTATCGCTTCTAGAACATGTTGAAAGTAAGTACTTTTAGCATTTAGTTTCGTCATATGATATATGGCTAATATTTAAATCTGTTTTGTATGCAAATGTCATCAAATCGCAAAGGTGACATCGCAAGCCTTTTTGGACACAATTATCCATGAGCGGTATAACAAGTTAACTACGATACGGAATATGGAATTCTCCTGCAACCTTATCAGATTACCGAATATTTTAATCGTTAACCATGATTTTTACTTTGACAATTTATTATAAATAATGACTGAACAGTCCTCATATGAATCACGGAAGGCAACCTGCTTGGTTAAACTCCAGACTATAGTCAAGACAATCTTATCGAAATACCTACACACTGTCATATCCATTCAAAAATAAAAAAAATAATTCATCTCACACTGAAATGGTCTTTACTTCTACATGAAACCAAAGCATACAGCAATCGCAAACGAAGAATTTAAGCAACTGTTAAGAACATTTGTCTTTCGCTTCAAGATAGTAAATGAAATATAAATTAAAATTCTCACCAAATCCGCATTAAATTGTACAATCTGCCAGTCTTTCAACTGTCCGCAGTATTTGCTTATTTTTCTTTTCGTATCCTCTAGCACGGCTTCCCGGTCCTGTATTGGAACCAAATCCCATTTGTTACACACGAAGATAGCGTTGCTAAGGTCATTTATATGGTCTTCTTTTGAGGAAGATACTGCAATCGCCTCTATCAACTTTCTGATCTGGAAAAAAATAGTTTTCATTTGATTATCAGCATGAAATGCAGCTTGACCGCATTATATTTTTAATAATGTAACCGTGATATAAATATTTAACTAGTTATTTTGCCAGGCGAAATCCAGTGCCTTTTTGTTTACTTAAGATCATGATAAGACGATGATGGCCACAACATGAACTAGTGCTTCAGCTTGACATTAACTTTTTCATCACTCGCTGTAGGAGTTGAGTAATATGGGTGTGTATGCTTTTATATACGTATATATTCATTTAAATTGGAGACCGTTCCAATGGGCTAAGTGCTTAGATCGACCGCCTCGGATGCGGGAGGTCGCGGGTTCGAACCACGGCCAAGTCATACCAAAGATTTATAAACATTTTACTAGATGCTGCCGTGCTAGGCGCTCACCATTAAGATATGAATGTCAGGACTTGTCGGTCTAGTTTCAAGTAAGTGAGACTGGGTGGGCATAATGTTACATGTCTTCGGAAAGATGCCTTTGTGTTATATAAAACCATAAACTGTGACACTGCAGACATCGTAGTGATATGACTGGAAACCTGGTAAATCACACACACACACACACACACACACACACACACACACACACGCAAGCACACACTTCAATAGGATTCCTCTTATCAGTTCAAACGATTGTCATACAATAACGAATTTCATTTGCTTTATGCAAAAAAACATAGTCTCTCATTTATTTTCTTTATTCACTTTATTGATACAATTAGTGATAATTGATAAGGCAATAATTGTCCCATGTTCTGTTTCATTCCAGTACAATGACTAAAGTCGACGACGTTGCAGAGGAAGATGAAGAACATTATTAAAAGCTTCGTTACTACTATCCTTCAAATTCATACGCTCACACAGCCATTGACGTAACATGTACAAACTAAAGTTCAATGAATCTTATACCAAGCAGCCTACTTTGACATTACATAAGCAGGCGGGCAAAAGATTTATGCATAAAATAGTTTACGTAACTCTCGTGGATGCTGAGTATCAAGCAGGTTTTGTTCACATGTCAGCATATATAGAAACGCAAATGCGTGCCAGTAGATAACTATTTAAATATAAAAAGTCAGAACAATTACAGTAGAATATAATTCCTCTCAAGAACAATAAGTATTTATTGGAAATCGCTGACTGCGTTTACTCTTTTTCAAACAAAGAGGCATTTCTAGTGTAGTGGGTTACCAAGCTTCTAAATAATGGAATATGTCTGCATTTCGCTAACAAACTAGAAATTGAGACGCACAATAACCTTTTATTTCTGATCAGAGAACATGACAGGGCTAAGTCATGCAAGGAAGAAAACATATCCAATATACTGGTACATGTTTTCGTCCATTTAACTACTGATATATTTGGAACTCCTAAATTTAAATATGTAAAACAGCTAGAATAGTACCTACAAGCACGGAATGAAAGAATTATCATCCTGACTTTACTGAGAACATTTTTGAAATTAGGCAATAATGTTAGGTGGTCAACTTGTGTACAGATCAAACAACATGAAAGGAGATGATGAATAGAGCATGTTGTAATGACAAGAGTTACCTATTTTCGACAAACTCTTAGATATGCAACTAATGGAAAAAAATTAAAGACAAGGAAAACGTAAGACATTTCATTCGTAAAATGGCTATTACATGATAGTTCTCCCACCCATAATGCACTGCAGGGTTGCATGAAAATGACTTGGGTTCAAGCTAAACCTTTCCTTAACTCAAAGGGTATAATGGACCCAATCATATGTAAACCAATTGCCATATCTCAGTTTGTTTACAATCTATGGAACGCAAATCTTGTTGCGTGTAATCAGTACAAGTTTTGTCCGAAACACAGCAGCTTTGAAAACAAGCATACTTGGACTATAGGATCGATTGTTAAGATTAATAAAGAACACACTCATTGTTTTACTTTAAATTTTGTTTCGAAATATAACAAAAACTTCCCACGTTCTAGTATATTCTCATGTTATTATATTATATTCTATTCTATTCTATTATATTATATTATATTATATTATATTATATTATATTATATTATATTATATATAATATATCTTTTATATCTTTCCTCTTTAAGCTACCCAGGTTTCTAGATCTCTAATGTATAATCAATTTATGAAAGAGAGGAAATTATTTTCAAAACAACATACTTTTAAACAAGTGTTGGATAGAGAAATTTACAAGCAGTGGCAAATTTATTTCTCCCCCCCCCCCCGCCTCATATATGGCCGTTTCAAAACTTACTGTGTGGGTGCGGAGGGGAGGCGGACGGTTTCTCGCTGTTTTTTCTGACTTGCCATTAAAAAGGAATTTTAATGAAATAGATACCTATCTTTCCTCTGTATTACTTATTTATGTCGATATCCGTCAATATAACCAACCCTTCTCGGTTGCAAAGGTCGTTTTATTTTTTATTTTTTTTTATGTTGATTGCATGACATTACCTCCCGTTCTGTTCGTTTTAAACCCTGAAACTGTTTTGGTTCATATGTATTTAAATTTCGAATCGTACATGCATGAGTTGTTTTGCCAAATATGCTCAGCGTCCATATTAAAATGAAAGACATCTCAGCATCGTGTGGCATGTTCTTAATTTTCAGAATGATTTCCATTGTTATCTTTGCAACTTTAAGAACAATATTTCCAACCAGTGTATTTGCACCAAAAGTTGAGATTATCGAGAGAACATCTATAAAAACATCGCTGTCAGCACTCCATCAGACAAAATGTCATCCGCCTCAATTAATGGGAGCAGCAGTAGAGCTGAACAGACCACTTGGCTGAAACCTTATTTATAAAAATAAAGGCTCCTACAGAGGCTGAATAAAAAGGTCAATAACATAAACCGAACCTCCTAACTTTATTATTACTATATAGTTTGAAAAACGGATAATAAATCGTTTGGGTTAGCTCATTTCCGTTACTTTTTGTTGACGTATTTTTTTTCAGATTTTTATGCGATTTCGTTTACTCGCGGGTTACTCAATTTTTTGTCGTTCAGCTCTACTGCTGCTATGATTTTTATCCAAAAATTGTATCAAGTCCGTTGCGATATCTTGACCTAGGATCATGTAAATTTATTGTTACAAAACCAAAGGGAGCAGCTTGTGCTTTTGAAAAGAAATTTTTAAATTTATTCATGTCCATGTCGCCTGAACACCAAGTATAATAAATATTCTGCAGCGTAAGATTATCTACGCCATTAAACACAACTAAAATGTTACAGTTGTCTCTGATTACTTTTGGAATTTGTGTATATCTCTGGGTAACATAAATCAGGTCTGTGTTTTTATGTCTACCTCGTGAAAATATTCTAGCTGGATTTGATTGTTTGTCCAGCATAACATCATCGTACACTACTAAATTATTAATGAATCCATCTAGATCATCTACGGATGGTGCTTCATCAATATCAGTAATAAAGTCTATAACATTTTCTTCATGTAACGATTTTGCATTTTCGTTAAAATCTTAAAGTACTTCGCAACATCGCTGATCATCTACAGATGGCGCTACTAAATATAATTTATCCCACTTCAGCCATCGCATTATTAGATTAAGCAATAATTGCGTCTTCCCACTTCCAGATGGGCCTATTATAATCATTCTGATAGAATTCGGAAGCGCTGGATGGTGTTTTACTGGTTCTTGTTTTCGTGTCGCAGAAAAGTCAATTATATCCATATAATAAATAATATGAGTCTATATTGTGTTCGATGCAGAGCATCTACCGATACTACTGAATTAACAACAATAACAACAAGAAATAAAAGACGTGCACTTACAGGCAAGTGTGTGAAATGTGGTACCAAGAAATATAAGTTTATTCCAACAAAGACAGGTGGGGGTGATATCGCTGTTTCGTTAGGAAAATTACCAGGAACTCCATGGGCTAAATATCCCGGTGAGAAACATTTACCCGGATATAATTATTGTGGTCCTGGAACTCGTCTCGATATCAGACTCGATGATCAAGATCAACCAAGACCCAGAGAGTATCCAGTAAATAAGATCGATCAAGCGTGTCACGTTCACGATGTCGCGTATAAAAGTAAGGATTTGCAACACCGACATCTTGCGGATGTGAAATTGATTCACGCGTTAAATTCTATACCTAATAAATCTCTCAGAGAAAAATTAGCTAGTTTTCTAGTAAAAACTGCTATGAAAGGTAAACTAGTGTTAGGGGCTGGTAATTAATTATATAACTATCATAATGGAATCCGTTTATTATTCCCCGAGAGGATTTTGGAGAGGTAAAGCAGCGATTAGTAAACTCGCCGAAGCAGCAAAAGTTTCACGTGATGTCGCTGCATCATGGTTAGCACGACAGGCAGTATGGCAAATCTTCCTAAGTCCACCTAAAAGAATTCATTACGCGCATTTTGATGTTAGTGTCCCTAATGAAGTTCATCAAGCAGATATTTTGTTTTTACCACACGATACCATTAAAACACGTGGACGAAAATCAAGCACGTACAAATACGCGTTAACTGTCGTTGACATTGCGAGTAGATATAAAGAATCGGAGCCATTATCAACAAAGACAACATCTGAAGTTGCATCTGCGTTTGAACTCATTTATCAACGTGGCGGTCTACGATGGCCATGGTTATTACAAGTTGATCCCGGTAAAGAATTTCTTGGAGTAGTATCATCGTTGATGAAGAAACGTAACGTTAAAATCAGACGAGGACATACTGAAATTCATCGTGATCAGGCAATCGTTGAACGATTTAATAGAACTCTTGCCGAGCGGTTATTCGGATATCAATATGCAAAGGAAATATCTACTGACTTTAAGGATAGATCTCGTGAATGGGTTGCAAGATTACCGAGTGTGATAGCTGCGTTGAATAATGAAATTACTCGTGCAACTTCCATAAAACCTTCTAATGCGATCAAAAATATATATATATACCCCGTAGCAATGGCTACGGACAACGACGTGAATCTTTCTCTCAACCAGTATTAGGTAATGTAACTGTAAGATATTTATATGAACCTGGCGAACTTGAAGGTGGTAAAAAAAGAGCAACCGATCCTATCTGGAGCGTAACTACATATAAAATTTCTAGCGTGGTTAGATCCACTGGTAGACCTCCAATATACAGACTAGATTCTACAGCACCTCAACGTGGATTTGTACGTGAACAATTACAAGTAATTCCTGAGGATACGCAATTACCACCAAGCTCAATTTTGTAAACGTCTAGAACCTCGACGTCGATTACACTCAAGACAGGTCAACATCACATTTTCACGTGTGTGACCGAGATCACTATTAATTCTGTCTACGGTAAATTGTCTTGGATTATTATTCGAATACTGCCATGACATATTACAGTTGCAACTTGCACAATTATTATTCTGTAGTTGTTTTAGTTTTATAATAAATTCAACATCAATATCAAAATCACGATTATTTTTTTTTGTCACACTGCTTATAACCAGATAGTTTTTTTCTTATTACCTCATTATTAACAGTTTGATCATTATTTTCTATAAAATTCATAATAACCCTATGTAGTTGAGATATTCTCCTGACTCGAGATACGGCGAGATAAACTAAATTCGACCATTCGATCCGATCATCTATAATCCAGATATTTGTATCAGAAATAGTTAACCCCTGTGACAAGTGAATAGTTATAGCATATCCTAACGTCCACGGCGATTTATTCATACTCAGCGCATTCTCAACGACATTAATATCGACTAAAATAATATCATTCAAGACAAGATTCTGTATTCCACCACCAGGAATTTCAACATCAATATTCTGTCGTCGAGTATCTGCTGGGCGATAACACAAAGGTACAGGTAGATCTGAAAACTTTCTTTATGTAACATAAATAATTTATTCTGTAGTTCATCACGAACTATCTTTCTACTTGCGACTA